>CAXKVI010000148.1:0-120664 GCA_964058755.1 Campiglossa producta
AGTAATAAACATTAATAAAAGCTGAATCAACCATAAAAAAAAAATTGTATACTAACACAAAAATGCATGTCTAAACATGTATACATGTGTTAGTATACAATTTTTTTTTTATGGTTGATTCAGCTTTTATTAATGTTTATTACTATTGTTATTCTTATGAGAAAGAACTTTCTCTACAACCTAGAAAAAAATTGTATAAAAGCATAACTTAAAAATTATTCATTTCATTCGTCAAGATATACACTTCCAGAAACTTAAAACAGACACACGGACACTCGAAAGTTTTCAGTGAACAAAAAAAAAACCATATTTAAATTAAACATAAATGATGAATATTAGTGAAAACGTAGCTGAAGAGTGGCTAAAGGTATCAAACCAAAATTCATTTAAAAAAAAAATCCTTTCGCTAAAGGAATATCCTATCGAGACTCCCTTGAAAATTATAATGGGAGAGCGTAAAAATACCAAATATGGTGAAAAAATTTTATTAGAATTGGAAAAAATATAGTTTTTCTGCCAGAAATATTTAATAAAATAAGCGTTGAGGCTCTAGAAGATCTTAAATCTGGTAGATATAAGTTAAAAAAAACTAGCTTAGTCGGAAGCAGCAATAAACAAACTTTCCAATTTCAAGTGATTTGTAAACAATAACAATTAAAATAACTAAAAAAGAAAGGACATAAAAAAATGAACAATGGCTAATTTTTTATGTGAGTATTGTGGAAACACATTTAATCTAAACGTTAATCTTAAACGTCACATCCGAATCCATCATAAAACTGAATTCAAGTATAATTTATGCAATCTAAAATTTAATGAACTTACGAAATTAATCAAACATAAAAGGTTAAGCCACATTAACAATGAACAAACAAGTGTATATTGTGAAATATGTGAAAAAAATATAAACAGTAATCAATGGAGTTTTCATTTGAGAACAAATAGCCATAAAAAGAATTGTGGTGAAAGAATTAATGATAATTTAACGTGTCAATCATCATCTTTCAAAAATCGTATTGAAACTTTTCGTTATACAAATTCCAATAAAAATGATTTGTTAGTTGAAAACTTTTTTAAATTAGCGAAAGATGAAGTGCTAGAAATTTAAAAAAACTCTGTTGAAAAACATGTAAACATAAAAGCAAATTTTGAACTTTTTTGTGAATATCTGTTGATTAAAAATAATGAATCATGTGAAATAGACCTTAAATCACATCAAACTAAAATGGATATTTTACAATCAACAATAAAAATAAACACTCTTAATGTTTTTTTTGAAAATCAATGTAATATTCTAAAAAAAAAAATGAGTGAGTTTCAGGAGAGAGATAGTGGATGGACATTAATTGAAATCTCTTTCCTTGAAATTAATATAAATAGTTACAAACCATTAAAAGGAAGTCAATACATTCCTTTACCAAAAACAATAGAGCAAAAAAAGACATGCATCAATGTTAATAATAGTGATATATTTTGTTTTAAATGGGCAGTCATATCTGCATTATCTCCAGTTGATAAAAATGGAAGCAGATGCTCATCATACAAAATAAGAGACATTACGAGTGATGAAATATTGCTACAAAATAATATCAGAATAAAGTTTAACAATTTAAGCTTTCCATTACAAATAAATAAAATTAAAGACTTTGAATTAATAAACTCCGAAGTCAGTATAAATGTTTATGTTAAAGGAGAAAACATAAATTTATTGTTTGTGGAAGCAGAAAATCGATTTCACTATGTTTGGATTAAAAATATTTCCAGGTAAAAAAAAAAAACTAATAATAGTAACAAAAAAAAACAAAACAAACATTTTTTTATATAATTCTTATTTGTTTTTCCTTTTTTCTTTTCTTTTTTCTTTTAAATTATAGATTAATTAGAAGCCAGGAAACCAAACATACCAATCAAATCATTGTGTGCAACACTTGCTTGCAATACTTCTCTACACAAAATAAATTTACATCGCACAAAGAGGAATGTAACAAGGTTGTTACACATATGCCGACAGAGGTAGACAAAACCATTATGTTTAAAAACTATAACAAACAGTTACCAGTTCCATTCGCAATTTATGCAGATTTCCAATGTATTCTTCAGGAAATAGACATTCAAAATTCTACAAACGTAAGATCAACTCAAAAACACAAACCCGTTGCATATAGCTATTACATCAAATGCTCTTTTGATGATAGCTTAAATATATTAAGAATTTACAACGGTGAAGATTGTACACAAAAATTTATTCAAAATTTAGTTGAAGATGCTTTAGCAATATATAGAAAATATTTAAGCAAAGTCAAACAAATGAATAATTTAACTTCTGATGAGGAAATAGACAAAGGGAAAGTAACATTTGTCACATTTGTAAAGGTTATTTATCTAATGAAGATAAAGTTACTGATCATTGTCACTTAACTGGAAATTATAGAGGTCCAGCACATAATAAGTGCAATTTAAATTATCAAGTTCCCACATTCATTCCTATATTTTTTCACAAAATGTCAGCATATGATAGTCATTTATTTGTAAAAGAACTATCAACAATTCCCGGAGATATAAACATAATTCCAATAAATAAGGAATTATATATTTCTATTTCGAAAAGAATTTTTGTTACACAAGAAAATAGTATTGAACTTCGTTTTCTTGATTCATATAGATTCATGCCTTCAAGTTTACAAAACTTAGCTAATTATTTATCTAACGATGATTTGAAAGTTGTTAAATAAGTATATACTGATGATAATGAATTCAGTTTGATGAAAAGGAAAGGTGTATTTCCCTATGATTATCTGAATTCTGAGGAACGTCTTCAGGAAACTCAACTTCCTGCACAATCTCTATTTTTCAATAAATTAAATAATGAGTCATGTAATGATGCAGATTATAATCATGCTCAAAATATATGGAATACTTTTCAATGTGAAAATTTGTTGGACTATCTTTTGCTATATTTGAAAGTTGATGTACTATTATTATGTGATATATTTGAAAATTTTAGAAAAGTTTGTATAAGTATTTATAATTTAGATCCCGCTCAATACTATACTAAACCTGGATTGTCCTGGGATGCAATGTTAAAGACAACTGATATAAAATTAGAATTATTAACAGATATTGATAAATATAATTTTGTTTTAAGAGGTATTGTTCAATGTAGCAATCGTTATACAATTGCTAATAATAAATATATGGATGATTTTGATTCTACAAAAGAATCAAACTATCTAGTTTATTTAGAGGTTAATAATTTATATGGATATGCTATGTCTCAATATCTCCCGTATGGAAATTTTAGATGGATGAACAGTTTTGATAATTTTGATTTAAATGATATAGAAGAGAGCTCTTTAACTGGATATATATTAGAAGTAGATATAGAATATCCTTCTACATTACATGATTGGCATAACGATTTACCTTTTTGCGCGGAAAATAAAAAAAATAACAATATGAAACAAAATAAGCTGATTACAGATTTAATAATAAGGAAAAATATATTATACGTTATAGAGTTTTACAACAGTGTATTAATAATGGTTTAACTTTAAAGAAAATACACAGAATTCTTCAATCAGATTGGTTAAAAAAATATATTGATATAAACAACCAACATCGAACTACAGCAAAGAATGCGTTTGAACAAAATTTTTTTAAGCTCCTAAATAATGCCGTCTATGGTCCATGGAAAATGTAGATAAAAGAAAAAATGTAAAAATAGTATGCGAGTGGGAAAGTAGCGGTAGAAGATTGGGAGCTAGAGCTCTTATAGCAAAACCAAATTTCCACAGCATACTTAAATTCACCAGTAATATGGTTGCAATACAAATGCAAACAGTTTCAACCGTTTATAATAAACCAATTTATATAGGGTTCACAGTTTTAGAGCTCTCTAAATTAAAAATGTATGATTTTCATTATAATTATATGAAACCTAAATATAAGGATAATGTAAACATGAACTATATGGATACAGATTCATTTATTTATAATATAAAAACTATTGATTTCTATGATGATATTCGTAATGATATTCCATTACACTTCGACACTTCTGCATATTTAAATCCAAATCCTTATGATTTCCCTTTTCTAAATAAAAAAGTTTTAGGTATGATGAAGGATGAGTGTCATGGTAAAATTATGAAGGACTTTATTGGTTTAAGAGCGAAAATGTATTCATATAAGACAGTTGGGAATGAAGACGAAATAAAAAAAGTTAAAGGTATTAAGAAAGCTGTTGTATCGAAACTTTCTTGTCATGATTTTAGAAATTGTTTAATGGAAAAAATATTGTATTACGATTCAGTTTATATTTTTAAATCAAATTTACATCAACTGTATACTCAACATATAACTAAATTAGTGTTAAGTTATTTAGATGATAAGAGATATATAAGAGAAAATGGAATAGAAACCTTTGCATGGGGTCATTATAAAATACCATAAATTGAAATATAAAAATAAATAAACTATATCAATTAAAATGTTAAATTAAAAAAAAATGTCTTTTTATTTATTTAAAAGTATTTATACTTTTCAAACAAGAACTTCAAACATAAATGACCACAATTGTAAGTATGGTTTTAAATATTCAACTATCTCCAATGGTGGATGTAAATTGCCGAAACTATCAAAATATTCCTTATAATACTGATTTTTATAGTATGCTACCCAATGTGTTCCACGACCGACTGAATCATCTAAATTAACGATGCCACATTCTTGAATGTACGGCTTTTTTGGTAAATTATCACGCATAAAAACACCTCTAAAATGTTTTAGTTTTTTAACATATTTCCTCAAGTCGATATCAGTGAGCGGACGGTTGGGTAGATTCCTTAAAAGTTTTTTGACTGAGGTTTATAAAAGAGTCCAAATCCCTTTTTATATGGCTTAAGGAAAAGACCTTTACCCATAGCAACGGATTCCATATACCTATTATGTCGATTAGCTTCCGATAGTTGTTCTTTTCCATTTTTTATATCATTTACAGCTTTAACAATAGCACTTCCACCTGTAGCCAAACCGCCGAGCGCTGATAAAAAAAAAAACGAATGGCGGCGATATACCAACAGGTTATCATAACCTCTAACGAGATTTTTAGCCGAGCTTCTCTTTCCAACTTGTGGTGTGTTGCTTTTGAGTTTTCCTACAAGTTGGCGGTACCTACAGTTTTTTGCCGACTCCGAACGGCACTTGCAAAGCAAATGAATTTTTGCTGAGAAGCTTCTCATGGCAGAAATACACCCGGAGAGTTTGCCAAACTACTGCCGAGGGGCGACCCCGTTTAGAAAAATTCTTTTTCTAAATAATTTTTGATGTTACTTTTGCCGGGCATCGAACCGCCACGACTAGGTGTAGAAGGCCGAACTCTTAACCGCTACACCACGGCGGCCGCCAATAGCGCTGTTAAAACTGGAATTAACGGAAGGAATCCTCCGAGTTTTGGTAGTGGAATAACTCTTTGTATAATGACACTATGTTTTTTTCTTTTAAACTTTGGGTGTATAGCTTTTTTAGCAATTTTAATAGCCTCATTAATGTTGTTAGTTTTTTTCTTTTTTAAAACATTTAAAACGTTCTTAACAGTTGACGAAAATAGTTTTTTATTTAATAATTTCCGTTTCTTTTCCTCTTATTTTTCTTCTTCTGTAATCCTAATCCAAATTTAAGTTTTGCCTTCATTGCATTTGCTACTAACCAAGCGCTCGTACGTTCCTTTATATTACTATCTTTAGATTTTACTCTTTTCCAAGCTTTTTCACTCAATATTCGATCAGCTTGATGTCTTTTAATAATATATTTTGATTGTGTATATGCAATTTCGTGTTCTCTGCAAGCTACATCCAATAAATTTATCCCTTTATCTCCCCTCGCCAATCTTTCTTTTAATTTTGTTCCAGGCCCACAAAACTGATAGCCAGGTAAATGTAGTTCAAAAGGTAATGTATCTATCAAGGTGTTTACCAATCCTCTACCTGTTTTAAACTGAGTGGATGAACACCATCTTTTAAACTTTATAGCCATTTTTTAATAAAAAATTGTTTAAGTATTGTGAATCCATTCACATCAATGCTTTTTACACTTCTATTATTTTTATATATATTCGAATTAGTTGTAAAAATTCGATTGATAAAGCAGTCTAAACAAATTAAAGTGAGGAATGTTGATAATGTCTATACAGAAAGCAAGTTAGAAAATAGACATGGTATATTATTACCAAATTCTATACGAGCGTTAATAGTAGCACCATCGAATTGTGGAAAAACTAATGTAATGCTTAGCTTAATAGAAAGTCCAAATGGTCTTCGTTCCAAAAATCTTACTAATATTATAAATGTGAATGTAGCGATGTTTGGATGTTTGGATGTCCAGACGTTTACTTCTGTTCCTCAATAACGTGAGAATGGCAAGACGGATTTTGTTGAAATTTGGTAGGCAGACAGCTAATAGTCTGGAAGGAGGTATAGGCTATTTATTTTTTTAATTTTGGGGGGTCCGGCCATGCTAGGGACCGATACTTTTCGATTTTTTTGGTTTTCCATATAACTCTGACTTGACCTAAACTTATGATATTTCGCATACAGGTGTAGAAACTTCGAACAATATGGGTATCAAACGAAACTTGAAGGTGGCAAGTCTCATTTGGACTTCGATATATTTCGATAAATTTATCGATAACTGACTTATCAGTCGAAATGAGATTGCCCAGAAACCTTAAATTTTCCCTACAATATGGACATCAAACGAAAGGGGATGACCCCAGGTTTCATTTGGACTTCGATATATTTCGATAAATTTATCGATAACTGAGTTATCGGTGAAAATGTTATTGAACAAAAACCTTAAAATTGCCCTACAATATGGGTATCAAACGAAAGAGCATGACCCCAAGTTTTATTTGGACCTCAATATATTTCTATAAATTAATCGATAACTGAGTTATCGGTGAAAATGTTATTGAATAAAAACCTTTAAATTGCCCTACAATATGGGTATCAAACGAAAGAGCATGACCCCAGGTTTCATTTGGGCTTCGGTATTTTTCGATAAATTGATCGATAACTGAGTTATCGGTGAAAATGTGACTGACCAAAAACCTTAAAATTTCCCTACCATATCGGTACTAAACGAAAGGGGATGGTCCCAGGTTTCAATTGGACTTCGATATATTTCGATAAATTTACCGATAGCTGAGTTATCGGTGGAAATGTGATTGCCCAAAAACCTTAAAATTGCCCACAATATGGGTATCAAACGAAAGGGCATGACACCAGGTTTCATTTGGACTTCGATATATTTCGATAAATTTATCGATAACTGAGCTACCGGTGAAAATGTTATTGCCCAAAAAACCTTGAAATTCTCCACAACATGGGTTAAACAAAAGGGGATGGCCAAAAGTTTCATTTGAACTTCGATATATTTGGATAAATTAATCGATAACTGAGTTATCGGTGAAAATGTTATTGAATAAAAACCTTAAAATTGCCTTACAATATGGTTATCAAACGAAAGGTGAAACCCCAGGTTTCATTTGGACTTCGATAAATTTATCGATAACTAAGTTATCGGTGAAAATGTGATTGTCAAAAAACCTTAAAATTTCCTCACAATGTGGGCATCAAAAGAAAGGTTTCATCTGGACTTTAATATATTCCGATAAATTTATCGATAACTGAGTTATCGGTGAATATTCCTTAAAATTGCCCTACAATATGGGTATAAAACTAAAGGGGATGGCCCCAGTTATCATTCGGACTTCAATATATTTTGATATAATTATCGATAACTGAGTTATCGGTGAAAACGAGATGGCTCAAAAGCCTTAAAATTGGCAAATAATATGAGTTTCAAACGAAAAGGGATGGCCCCAGGTTTCATTTGGACTTCGATATATGTATTTCGATATATTTATCGATAACTGAGTTATCGGTCAAAACGTGATCGCCAAAAAAACTTAAATTATTTAATCAATCTACCTCTCCCCATTAATGGGAATTTTGAAAGATTTAAATACCCTTTGTAAATGCTTCAGTATTCAATAATCTTATCTTACTAATATTCATGGTATAAATACTACAGGTAAAACCGTTAATGACACTAATGACATTTTTAAGCAATTCTCATACTCATTTATTTTTTGCCACGACATGTCTGTTTGGTTTTTTCAATCAAATAAATTACAAATAAAAATAATTTCTTTTAATTTTTCTTCAATTTGCGATTAGAACTATTGCTAGAATTGTTAAAAATAAGGACTGTAAAAGCGGTTCACATGTGTCCCTCTAGCAGGCTAATCTACCATCTCATTTCCTGCCATTTTATAGTGTCCAAGCGTCCACCTAAACGTGCAGTGTAAATTGGAAAATATTTTTTGATTTCTTTCAAATTTTTCTTATTTAAAATTTTTTGAATATTTTTTTTCTATTTGACTTACATACTGACACATTTTATATTGCTTAAAAACGTCAAAAAAAAATCAAAAGAGAGAACGATTTTACCTATAGTACTTATACCATGCTAATATTATAAATGTGAATGTAGCGATGTTTGGATGTTTGGATGTCCAGACGTTTACTTCTGTTCCTCAATAACGTGAGAATGGCAAGACGGATTTTGTTGAAATTTGGTAGGCAGACAGCTAATAGTCTGGAAGGAGGTATAGGCTATTTATTTTTTTAATTTTGGGGGGTCCGGCCATGCTAGGGACCGATACTTTTCGATTTTTTTGGTTTTCCATATAACTCTGACTTGACCTAAACTTATGATATTTCGCATACAGGTGTAGAAACTTCGAACAATATGGGTATCAAACGAAACTTGAAGGTGGCAAGTCTCATTTGGACTTCGATATATTTCGATAAATTTATCGATAACTGACTTATCAGTCGAAATGAGATTGCCCAGAAACCTTAAATTTTCCCTACAATATGGACATCAAACGAAAGGGGATGACCCCAGGTTTCATTTGGACTTCGATATATTTCGATAAATTTATCGATAACTGAGTTATCGGTGAAAATGTTATTGAACAAAAACCTTAAAATTGCCCTACAATATGGGTATCAAACGAAAGAGCATGACCCCAAGTTTTATTTGGACCTCAATATATTTCTATAAATTAATCGATAACTGAGTTATCGGTGAAAATGTTATTGAATAAAAACCTTTAAATTGCCCTACAATATGGGTATCAAACGAAAGAGCATGACCCCAGGTTTCATTTGGGCTTCGGTATTTTTCGATAAATTGATCGATAACTGAGTTATCGGTGAAAATGTGACTGACCAAAAACCTTAAAATTTCCCTACCATATCGGTACTAAACGAAAGGGGATGGTCCCAGGTTTCAATTGGACTTCGATATATTTCGATAAATTTACCGATAGCTGAGTTATCGGTGGAAATGTGATTGCCCAAAAACCTTAAAATTGCCCACAATATGGGTATCAAACGAAAGGGCATGACACCAGGTTTCATTTGGACTTCGATATATTTCGATAAATTTATCGATAACTGAGCTACCGGTGAAAATGTTATTGCCCAAAAAACCTTGAAATTCTCCACAACATGGGTTAAACAAAAGGGGATGGCCAAAAGTTTCATTTGAACTTCGATATATTTGGATAAATTAATCGATAACTGAGTTATCGGTGAAAATGTTATTGAATAAAAACCTTAAAATTGCCTTACAATATGGTTATCAAACGAAAGGTGAAACCCCAGGTTTCATTTGGACTTCGATAAATTTATCGATAACTAAGTTATCGGTGAAAATGTGATTGTCAAAAAACCTTAAAATTTCCTCACAATGTGGGCATCAAAAGAAAGGTTTCATCTGGACTTTAATATATTCCGATAAATTTATCGATAACTGAGTTATCGGTGAATATTCCTTAAAATTGCCCTACAATATGGGTATAAAACTAAAGGGGATGGCCCCAGTTATCATTCGGACTTCAATATATTTTGATATAATTATCGATAACTGAGTTATCGGTGAAAACGAGATGGCTCAAAAGCCTTAAAATTGGCAAATAATATGAGTTTCAAACGAAAAGGGATGGCCCCAGGTTTCATTTGGACTTCGATATATGTATTTCGATATATTTATCGATAACTGAGTTATCGGTCAAAACGTGATCGCCAAAAAAACTTAAATTATTTAATCAATCTACCTCTCCCCATTAATGGGAATTTTGAAAGATTTAAATACCCTTTGTAAATGCTTCAGTATTCAATAATCTTATCTTACTAATATTCATGGTATAAATACTACAGGTAAAACCGTTAATGACACTAATGACATTTTTAAGCAATTCTCATACTCATTTATTTTTTGCCACGACATGTCTGTTTGGTTTTTTCAATCAAATAAATTACAAATAAAAATAATTTCTTTTAATTTTTCTTCAATTTGCGATTAGAACTATTGCTAGAATTGTTAAAAATAAGGACTGTAAAAGCGGTTCACATGTGTCCCTCTAGCAGGCTAATCTACCATCTCATTTCCTGCCATTTTATAGTGTCCAAGCGTCCACCTAAACGTGCAGTGTAAATTGGAAAATATTTTTTGATTTCTTTCAAATTTTTCTTATTTAAAATTTTTTGAATATTTTTTTTCTATTTGACTTACATACTGACACATTTTATATTGCTTAAAAACGTCAAAACAAAATCAAAAGAGAGAACGATTTTACCTATAGTACTTATACCATGCTAATATTATAAATGTGAATGTAGCGATGTTTGGATGTTTGGATGTCCAGACGTTTACTTCTGTTCCTCAATAACGTGAGAATGGCAAGACGGATTTTGTTGAAATTTGGTAGGCAGACAGCTAATAGTCTGGAAGGAGGTATAGGCTATTTTTTTGTTTAATTTTGGGGGTCCGGCCATGCTAGGGACCGATACTTTTCGATTTTTTTGTTTTTCCATATAACTCTGAGTACATTTGACCTAAACTTATGATATTTCGAATACAGGTGTAGAAACTTCGAACAATATGGGTATCAAGCGAAACTGGAAGGTGCCAGGTCTCATTTGGAGTTCGATATATTTCGATAAATTTATCGATAACTGAGTTATCAGTCGAAATGAGATTGCCCAGAAACCTTACATTTTCCCTACAAGATGGGTATCAAACGAAAGGGGATAAAACCAGGTTTCATTTGGACTTCGATATATTTCGATAAATTTATCGATAACCGAGTTATCGGTGAAAATGTTATTGAACAAAAACCTTAAAATTACCTTACTATATGGGTATCAAACGAAAGGGAATGGCCCCAGGTTTCATTTGGACTTCGATATATTTCGATAAATTTATCGATAACTGAGTTATCGGTGAAAATGTGGCTGCTCAAAAACTTTAATTTTTCCCTACAATATGGGTAACAAACGAAAGGGGATGACACCAGGTTTCATTTGAACTTCGATATATTTCGATAAATTGATCGATAACCGAGTTATCGGTGAAAATGTTATTGAACAAAAACCTTAAAATTACCTTACAATATGGGTATCAAACGAAAGGGAATGGCCCCAGGTTTCATTTGGACCTCAATATATTTCGATAAATTAATCGATAACTGAGTTATCGGTGAAAATGTGGTTGCTCAAAAACTTTAATTTTTCCCTACAATATGGGTATCAAACGAAAGGGGATGACACCAGGTTTCATTTGAACTTCGATATATTTCGATAAATTTATCGATAACCGAGTTATCGGAAAAACCTTAAAATTTCCCTATAATATGTGTAACAAACGAAAAGGAAAGGCTGCAGGTTTCATTTGGACTTCGATATATTTCGATAAATTTATCGATAACTAAGTTATCGGTGAAAATGTAATTGCCCAAAAACCTTAAAATTGCCCTAAAATATGGGTATCAAACGGAAGGGGATGGCACCAGTTTTCATTTGGATTTCAATATATTTCGATAATTTTATTGATAACTGAGTTATCGGTGAAAAATCCTTAAAATTGCCCTAAAATATGGGTACACGGAGGGAAATATATGGATGGAACATCCATAATTATGATATCACATTAAATAAAAATTGGTAATTCTGTCCCATCAATGAATATGGATGTTTCATCAATGCTTTTTTGATAAATCACTATTCAAATGGTATCCATATAAACTATTGATAAATTCTAAATAGTTTAAAAAAACAAAATTTTATATAATTTAACATCTGGTTTCTGTAAGATTCGAACCCTGCTCCTCTGGCACGTTAGCCCAGTATTCTACCATTCGGCTACGGCATTTTATAAAATTTTTAGAAAAATGTTCAATCATAAGTAATTCAAAAAATTTTGAATTAAAAACAAGTAAGGAAAGCTGTCTTCGGCTGCGCCTTTCATGAATAAGCGTCACGATTTTCACTGTTCGATACCCAGTACAGCCTGTGTCAATTTAACTATATTTACTATACACATTACACATCTTTGTTATAATTTAAAAAAACTTACAAAATAATAGGATCCGAGTTATCGGAACAATCGATTGTATGGAGGCTATATATTATACGTGTTCAATTGTACTGACTTACACTATACACATTACATATGTAGAAAGTACTAAAGGTGCAATATTTTACGTTCCTAACTTTTTAAATGCGGAAGTATTGGCCAAAAAACCTTATATCGGAACAACCGGTTGTATGGGGCTATATGTTATATTTACCCGATCTTCTTGATTTTCCTCTACACACTACATAAATTGAAAGTACTCAAGTTGCAAAATTTTATGTTCCTAACTTTTTAATTGCAGAAGTTTTGGCCAAGAAACCTTATGTCTGAACAATCGGTTGTATGGGGGCTATATGTTACATTTGCCCGATCTTGTTGATTTTCACTATATACTCTACATAAATAGAAAGTACTCGAGTTGCAAAATTTTACGTTCCTAACTTTTTAATTGCAGAAGTTTTGGTCAAAAAACCTTATATCTAAACCATCGGTTGTATGGGGGCTATATGTTACATATGCCCGATCTTGTTGATTTTCACTATATACACTACATAAATAGAAAGTACTCGAGTTGCAAAATTTTACGGTCCTAACTTTTTAATTGCAGAAGTTTTGGCCAAAAAACCTTATATCTGGACAATCGGTTGTATGGGGGCTATATGTTACATTTGCCCGATCTTGTTGATTTTCACTATATACACTACATAAATAGAAAGTACTCGAGTTGCAAAATTTTACGTTCCTAACTTTTTAATTGCAGAAGTTTTGGCCAAAAATTCTTATATCTGAACGATTCGGTTGTATGGGGGCTATATGTTACATTTGCCCGATCTCGTTGATTTTCACTATTTACACTACATAAATAGAAATTACTCGAGTTGCAAAATTTTACGGTCCTAACTTTTTAATTGCGGAAGTTTTGGCCAAAAAACCTTATATCTGAACAATCGGTTGTATGGGGGCTATATGTTATACTGGTCCGATCTTGTCAGTTCCGACAAATGATTCCTATATTACAAAATGGTGGCCACATACAAAATTTCAGCCAGATATCTCAAAAATTGAGGGACTAGTTTGCGTTCAAACAGACAGACGGACAGACGGACAAACGGACATGGCTAAATCAACTCATCTCGTCATCCTGATCATTTCGGTATACTTATTGATGGGTATATCTCTTCTTCTTCTCATATTTACAAACATCGGACCAAAGTTATAATACCATTTCATGTTCATGAAAGGTATAAAAAAACGCTCCAACAAGTTGTAATATTGTTAGAAAATCCATAGTAAAAATTGTTGAACTATTATGATTATGCGTCCCAGAAAAATTTACATTTCACCAATATATATTAATGCGCTGTCTCTACCATTATTACTATGCAGTAAATATGGATATGGATATACCGACAATAGAAATTCATATCACGACCATATATATATTGAGGTGCCGTTCAAATATATTAGCATTCTATCCATAAATATAGAAAATAGTACATAATTTCGAAATGGTTGACATGTCATTTTACTTTTTATGGGGAGCAAATAATATTTGATAACTCGCTCATTCTGAATGAATATTGCATCAAACTCGTCGCTATAAATAGCGATATTGTCACAACATTCAATGCATTTCCCTCAGTGTATCAAACAAAAGTGGATAGCCCCAGTTTTCATTTGGACTTCAATATATTTCGATAAATTTATCGATAATTGAGTTATCGGTGAAAACGAGATAGCTCAAAAGCCTTAAAATTGGCCAACAATATGGGTATCAAACGAAAAGGGATTGCCCCAGGTTTCATTTGGACTTCGATATATGTATTTCCATATATTTATCGATAACTGAGTTATCGGTCAAAACGTGCTCGCCCAAAAACATCAAATTATTTAATCAATCTAACTTTCCCCATTGATGGGAATTTTGAAAATTTTAAATACCCTTGGTAAATGCTTCAGTATTCAATAATATTATATAAATATCAAAGTTTGAAATTTAGATGAACTATTCGATAAATGCTTTCTGAGACATTTATATCCATACTTAAAGCCAAAGCAATATTTAACTTTAGAAACCTCACTTTAAATCGATTTCAAGGATATGTATATTAAATAAAATTTTTGAACCCCGTTTTTCAATACATACTATTTTTTCAAAACTCTAGGAACATAGACAAATAATTGATCTTCCAACAGTTTTTTATTTGACCAATCTACCTAACTTGGTGAACTTCGACGACCGAATTTTTACTTCAAATGTTGAAAGGGCACTTCGCAGGGGCGGACAAGGCCGTGGGTATGTACTAGTATTTACATATATTCAAAATCTTTATATCAACCTAAATATCAATATTTAAAAAAACTGATTGATTCAATAACAGAAATAAATCTATTTACATTCAACGAAAATGAAAAGGTTTTAAGTATAAACAAAGCAAAATCTGATTCTATAATGATATTTGATGATGTCATTTGCGATAAGCAGAATGTTATAAGAGATTATTTTTGTATGGGTAGACACAAACACATTGATTCTTTCTATATATGTCAAACATATACAAAAATACCCAAACATCTTATACGTGATAATGCTAATTTGAATATAATTTTCAAACAAGATGAAATGAATATTAGACATATATATAACGATCATGTTATAGGCGATATGTCATTTAAGGAGTTTTTAGACATTTGTAAGGAATGTTGGAGAGATCGATATGGGTTTGTTGTTGTAAGCAAGGATGATTTAATGGAAAAAGGTCGATATCGAAAGGGGTTTGATAATTTCATAAAATTATAATATATAAAACCTGATCGATAGCAGATATATAGCAGATCAACAGCAGATATATAGCAG
Organism: Campiglossa producta; assembly: GCA_964058755.1. NCBI lineage: Eukaryota > Metazoa > Arthropoda > Insecta > Diptera > Tephritidae > Campiglossa > Campiglossa producta. The sequence goes on from CAXKVI010000148.1 coordinate 15,344, forward strand.
ATCGATATCAGAAAACGAGCAGATCAGTATCAGATTAAAACAAAAAAAAAATGGATCAAAAACTACTGAAAGATATTGTGAAGACTAGAGCGATTTTAAAACAAAAGCTACGAAATATTAAAATAAATTCAGAAGATAGATCTAATATGTTGGAAGATACATTGAAACCATTAACAAACCCCTTGAATAAAATTATTGGCAGCTTAAAACAAAAAAAACATACATTTCAACCAACTCAATATGGTTATGATGTTAATAATGATGATGATGATGAGATGGATGTCGATGATAGAAGTGATAATTTTAACATCAGGTTAAACGATGATATTCAACATAAGCGAAAAAGATTAGTTAGTAGGAGAACTAGTTTAAATCATTCATTCATTACACCCATAAAAAATGAGACTCAAGATACCATTATATTTCATAACACAACGCATCCACACAACACTACAACAGAACAGACCAAAAATGAAAGTAAGGATTTATCAAGAAAATTTAAAGTGAAACGGAAACGAAAGAGTTATATGCCATATGATGGTAGAACTAAAGAAATTAAACGTGATTTGTCACCTGTAAATAAAACAGAAAAATGAAGATGAGCTGAGTAGTGAGCAGAAAAGTTTAAAAAGGAAAAGTAATGTTGTGATGGATAATTTTTATGATACAAAAAATATTAGAGTTGATGATATAACAGCTGGAAAGCCTAAGAGTGAAGGTCAATCAAATAAGGAGAGAACACGGTTTGAGTTTGGAAAGGATTTATCAAAAAAATTGAAAGTGAAACGTGTACTAAGGAGATATATACCATATAATGACAGAGTTAAACAAATTAAATGTGATTTGTCACAGTTAAAGGGAAAAAAAGCAAAAATAAACGATATTTACTTAAAAAAACCTTCAATTAAACTTGAAAAAACAATTTTAAAACGGAAAAGTAATAATGAGATGGATGATATTTATGATAGAAAAAATATTAAACTTGATCACAAGCTGGAAAACTTAAGAGGGAAAATCAATTGAAGATAGGAAGCGGCTTAAATTCAATCATTCTAGTTTAAATAAGTACAAGATAAACGCAAATTTACAAATTCTTCAGGATGCTAAGAGATACGTTATATGGATTAAATAAGGATGCAAGAGGAAGACTAAGATATGGAAATAAGATGTTGCAGTTTAACAATGATAATTGCATTAATCTTGGTAAAATTAAGTGGAAAATGACTCCAGGGTTTTCCATTGAAATCCTTTACATTACAATACAAGAGATCTAAGTAATTATAAGCGAATTTTAACCAACACAAACGCTCATAAGCGATCTTATGTGAGTAGAAATTTTTGAAATATACCTACGAATTTTCATGGTGGAAGGAAAATTCAAAATAAGTATAGGAATATACTTCACTAATGAGTACTAAACCACAGTATAAATATTTCTTAAAAAAACAACTGGTTTACTTATTATATGCATTTAAAAAAAAGTACATCTTTTCATGAATTAATTTTTTTCTCGAAAACCACTTGATAAAAAATTATAAAAATTTGAGGATATGTCAAGAAATAAATGTAACGAAGGATGAAATTTTTATTATTGTGTCACTCATTATTGTTGCAAATTTATTGACTTTCTTAAAAAACTAATACTGATTGAACGCGGTTCTTCACGCTGCATTTTAACGCCTATGTAAGTTTTGGGAAGTCTTATCGATGCAGATTAATATACCGATGCAACTTTTTTGTGCCCGCTCTTTGTTTTAATGGAATAATTAAAATCATGCAACCTCGCAGGAAATATTTTCTCCATTTTTTTTTTTTTTTTTTTAATTGCGGAATACTGTTAGTTATTGAGGCAGATATATGTATATACGTAGAGAGTGGGTTCTTGTACTATAGAGTTTATTTTTTTTATTTTGTTTTCGACGTTGCAATTTCAACAAAAGTGATGTCATTAGAAAACATTTTACAAATAATTTTGTAATCCCACCCAGGTTTGAAACAATGATACTGTCGATTGTTTTTATAGGTTTTGCTTTTTCAAATCGTGCCTTTCATTTGTGGTACAGAAATCGAAATCTATTTTTCAGAAATGATTTTTAGCCCATTCAAATACACTTTTCGGACTGGTAACCATCAACTCTTATTAAGCTGGCTCGACATGACTTTGACGGTGCCTCCGATGCCGTCACACGCTACCTTACCGTGATAGTTAGCGAACAAATTCCATTCCGCACTAACCCCGAAATCCTCCTGATGTTGCATAATCCTAGCGAAATTGTATTTATTTTTATATAGCGATGCAGCTCCATCAGAAAAGTAATAAATCTTATTGACACTATCACTAACATAATTTTCTTTCAAGTACTTTATGACTCCCGAATTAAATAAAGGAACGGAGCTTCCATCGTGAATTCTCCTTCTTCTATTTCGTCCTTCTTTTGACTAAAATATGTTGCTAGGGACTTGGAGAAAAAATCATGTTTTATGAGGATCTGCAACTCTTCTGTTAAACTTGTGTGATAACAAAATTATTTGTAAAATGTTTTCTATTGACATCATCATCATCATTATCTATTGGCGCTTAACCGCCTAAGCGATTTTGGCCGTTGCATAATAAAGAATAAACCCAACTATATATATTGGGATAATCCTAATGAATTAGTGGAAAGATTGCGATTACTATTATCATCAGAGAGTTCTGGACATAATAATCACAAAAACGAAATAATTTCCATTGTGGAAGAATTAAAAGAAGCTAACATCATTAAATAATAATCATAAAGATCAATGTAATAAATAAATTTGGAGAGAGCATATCTCATAGTCAAAGGTTTAGTAAATCAAAGTTAAATACATTCATCACAACAGAGCTTGGCATTGTAGTGGATAAAGCCAATCACACTTTAAACGTATATAAAAATAGAATATCTAACTTAGCTAAACCTATTAACAATGCAGATGCTGTAACAAAAGCATATCTTGAGGATAAGTATAGTGAAGAACTATACAAACTAGATAAGTTTGAAGGAACAATGAATATTGTTATAAGTAGCATAGACAACTTTAAGGTGAAAATAGACAAAAGTGTAAAGGAAGATGTTAAATTACTCGAAAATGTAATTGATAATCGTTTAGCCTATGAAAATAAAAACTTAGTAAAAACTATTGAAGAAAGATTTAATGCTCTTGAAAGCTTTATTTATGAATATCTTGGCAAACATAATGTTGAAGTGAAGCAAGTTAAACTTGATCGACCTGTAATTAACCGCCGTATTTTGTAAGGTATCACTCACCGTGACTGAATTTTTGATGATGTATAAATGGAGAGTGACACAATTTGGCATCCTTATTTAAAATAGCAAGGCTTGTCCTTACTTCTATCAACAATATCCATTACAGCAAGGCAACCTATCTCCTTTCATTGACCTTTAATACGTCATCAAAAATTCAGTCACGGTGAGTGATACCTTACAAAATACGGCGGTAAATTCTGAAAATAAGAAGAAAAAAACGAGGTATGCATGTTGAGAAACGGGCTATTGTTGATGAATTGCATAAACAAGCACGTAAAAATTTTAAAAGAAGACATGTTATTATGAAAGGAATTGACGATTTATGGCAAGCGGATTTGGTTGAAATGATAAATTATGAAAAAGTTAACAAGGGATAACGATATCTTCTAACAGTAATAAACACATTTTCCAAAAAAGCATGGGGTAAGGCAGTTAATAATAAAACTGCTGAAAGCATTACAAATGCTATAGAAAATATATTTAATGAAAGCAATCGATCTCCAAAAAATTTGCAAACAGATGATGGTAAAGAATTTTTCAACAGTAAATTTAAACATTTAATGGACATCAAACAAATTAATCACTATTCCACATATAGCGTTTTAAAGGCATCCGTTGTAGAAAGATTTAATAGAACATTAATAGGAATGATGTGGAGAGAATTTAATTATCAAGGAACATATAAATGGATTAATATATATCAAAATCTTATTGATAAATATAATACTACATTTCATAGAACAATACGAATGAGACCGAATGATGTAGACTCATCGAATGAAACATCTATATTGACTACATCCTACAATCATTTAAAAGTATTTCATAAACCTAAGTTTAAGGTTGGTGATAATGTAAGAATAAGTAAATATAAGAACAAGTTTGAAAAGGGATATACACCGAATTGGACAACAGAAATATTCAAAATTAAAAGTGTGCAAAATACAAATCCTTGTGCATATGTTTTAGAGGACTATCAAGAACATATAATTAAAGGAGGATTTTATGAATATGAATTAATGAAAATAAAGTTCCCACAAACATATTTAGTGGAAAAAGTTCTAAAAAGGAAGGGTAATATGATATATGTTAAGTGGTTAGGATTTTCATCTGAACATAACTCTTGGATTAATAAATGATCCATATATATTTAAAACTCCAACTAAATAAGAACTCATTTACTCATCAAGCATAGAGATGTCAATAACTTTAACATTACACGGGAATTCCTCATTGCTTGTTGCAAATTTTTTTCCTCCAATTGAACTTCATAAAAAATATGTATGCGGGTTAATCAGCTTTGAGTCATATCACTCGATACCTAACGTCGATGTCGAAAACAATCTACTTCATATTCATCATCATCATTTATTGGCGCTTAACCGCCTAAGCGATTTTGGCCGTTTCGTATCAAAGCACGCCAGTCATTCCTTTTTAGCGATAACCGACGCCAATTGGAAACCCCAAGGGAGTTCAAGTCATCCTCCACCTGTTGTTTCCATCTCAGTCGAGGCCTCCCCCTTCCTCTGCTGCCGAATTCAGGCGACGATAGGAAAACCTTCTGTGCTGGAGCTTCTTTGTCCATTCGCATAACATGGCCCAGCCAGCGGAGTCTTTGGGCTTTAATTCGCTGGACTATGGTCAGATCTGCGTAGAGCTCGTACAGCTCATCGTTAAATTTCCTTCTATACTCGCCGTTGGCATCACGGGAAGGACCATAAATCTTCCGGAGAACTTTTCTCTCAAATACTCCAAGGGCCATCTCATCTTATCTTCACATTGTCCATGAATCTGAGCCATACATCAGGACAGGTATGATGAGAGACTTATAGAGCGTGATCTTTGTTCTTCGAGAGAGGACTTTACTTCTCAATTGCCTACTCAGTCCAAAGTAGCACTTGTTGGCAAGAGTGATTCTCCGCTGGATTTCTAGACTGATATTATTTTCGGTGTTGATACTGGTTCCCAAATAGACGAAGTCCCTCACAGTTTCAAATTTGTAACTATCAACAGTGACATGGCTGCCAAGGCGCAGGTGCGCCGATTCTTTCTTTGATGACAGCAAATACTTCGTCTTGTCCTCGTTCACGGCAAGACCCACTTTTTTCGCTTCCTTATCCAGTCCAGAGAAGGCAGCGCTTACGGCGCGGTTGTTAAGGCCAATGATATCAATATCATCGGCATACGCCAGCAATTGCACGCTCTTGTAAAAGATTGTACCATTGCGGTTTAGCTCTGCTGCTCGAATTATCTTCTCCAGCATCAGATTGAAGAAATCGCACGAAAGGGAGTCGCCCTGTCTGAAGCCTCGTTTGGTTTCAAATGGCTCAGAGAGGTCCTTCCCGATTCTGACGGAGCTGTTGGTATTGCTCAAGGTCATTTGACAAAGCCGTATAAGCTTTGCAGGGAAGTCAAATTCAGATATGGCGGCATACAGGCAACTCCTTTTTACGCTGTCAAAAGCGGCTTTAAAATCGACAAAGAGATGGTGAGTGTCGATTCTCTTATCATGGGTCTTCTCCAGGATTTGGCGTATCGTGAAAATCTGGTCGATGGTAGACTTACCAGGTCTAAAGCCACATTGATAAGGTCCAATCAGTTTGTCTACGATGGGCTTCAGCCTTTCACACAACACGCTAGAAAGAACCTTATATGCGATATTAAGAAGACTAATTCCGCGGTAGTTGGTGCGGTTAGCGGGATCGCCTTTCTTGTGGATTGGGCAAAGCACACTTAAATTCCAATCCGGAGGCATGCATTCGTCTGACCATATTCTGCATAAGAGCTGATGCTTGCTTTTTACCAGCTCTTCGCCTCCGTGTTTGAATAGCTCGGCGGGTAGTCCGTCTTTTCCAGGCGCTTTGTTGTTTTTGAGCCGGGATATAGCTATCCTCACTTCATCATAGTCAGGTGGTGGGACGACTTTTCCATCGTCAGGGATTGGGGTATCGGGTTCGACGTCTCACTCGTAATTTAGCAGTGAGGAGAAGTGCTCCCTCCATAATTTAAGTACACTTTGTACGTCGGTTACCAGGTCGCCATTATTGTCCTTACAGGAGCTTGCCCCGGTCTTAAAACCTTCCGTCATCCGCCGGATCTTTTCATAGAATTTTCGGGCATCATTCCTGTCAGCCAGCATCTCAAGCTCCTCACACTCACTCCTTTCGGCCTCACTTTTCTTTTTTCTGAAAAGGCGTCTCTCTTCCTTCTTTGCCTCACGATATTGTTGCCATACACTGCGGGTTGCGCCCGTTCGCAACGTCTCCTTGTAGGCAGCGTCCTTTTTTTTTCGAGGCAGTTTTGCATTCCTCATCGTACCAGTTGTTCTTGCGGGCTCGCTGGAACCCTATAGTGGCCTCAGCGGCGGTACGCAGTGAGTGAGAGATATGCTTCCATTGCTCGGTTACATCTTTAGGTCGAGGATTGCCCTCTGCTAGCAGGTGTGAGAGTCGAGTTGTGAAATTATCCGCTGTCTGTGTCATGCGCAGCTTCTCGACGTCAAACTTTCCTTCCGTTACTGTGCGCACTTTCTTCGTTGCACAGAGGCGTGTGCGTATCTTGGCTGCGACAAGATAATGGTCAGAGTCAATATTGGGACCACGGAGTGTACGCACGTCCAGAACGGTGGAGCTATGTCTGCCGTCAATCAAGACATGATCAATCTGGTTTCTAGTTCTTTGATCAGGGGACAGCCATGTGGCTTGGTGTATTCGCTTATGCTGGAACCTGGTACTACTGATGACCATATTGCGAGCAGCGGCGAAGTCAATCAACCTAGTGCCGTTGGGGGATGTTATATCGTGGAGACTGAATTTTCCAACTGTGGGACCAAAGACTCCTTCCTTGCCCACCTTATAAAGTCGCCGAGCACGATTTTGATATCATGCTGGGGGCAGCGATCATAAGTCTGTTCAAGTTTATCGTAGAAGGAGTGCTTCTCTGCGTCGTCCGTCTCCTCAGTCGGCGCATAGGCGCAGATAAATGTTATGTTGAAAAACCTCGCCTTGATGCGGATCGCGGCGAGACGCTCGTTCACAGGAGTGAACGCTAATACTTGGCGGCGAAGTCTCTTTCCCACCACGAATCCTACACCACGCGCTTTGCCGCGTGTCTGGCCACTGTAGTATACGTCACAAGGACCGATGGTCGTCTTTCCTTGCCCCGTCCATCGCATTTCCTGCAGGGCGGTGATGTCGGCCTTTGCGCCTACGAGGACATCAACCAGTCGGGCAGCGGTACCGTCCCTTTAAAGGGTCCGGACATTCCCGGTACATGCCCTAATATCCAAATCGTTATGCCTTATTCGTTTTGCCGGGTCGTCAACATTAAAGGGGGTTCTCATCCGAGGCTTTGCATTTGTTTTCATTGGAATTAAGTTTTTTACGTGGCGGGTCCCAAACCCAGCGCACAACCCGTTTCGGGGTTTTGGAAAATATTTACACATTTATATAGCGAGCCGCTTGCTTCAAGACAGACGCCCGCTTGCAGCCGCACCTCATGGTGAACAGACGCTACGCAAAAACCTCGGTGAGCCCTTAAACCAAGTATGTCAGAGTGGCCCCACCGGGGCTCCCTCTCTTTCTGCCGCGAGCCTAGGTAGCTCCCGTTGCCCAGAGCGCACGAACGAGGACGCAAGAGTCGGGATTGAGCAAGGTCACTTGGCAACCCCACTCCATTACACTCCAGTATTAGTGATAATATAATAGAGATTCCGATTGGATCATATGAAATATCTGATATCAGCAGAGTAATCAAAGAGAAATATGAAATTTTAGCAAAGGATAAAAAACTTATCATAGAACCTAACTATAATACATTGCAAACAGAAATTCAAAGTTCAAGTGATATAGTATATTTTGATAAGTATCGATCAATTGGCTCATTATTAGGATATAGTAAAAGAGTATTACAACCTGGTCTTCGCCATACATCTGACAAAACAATTGATATAACAAAGATTAATACATTAGTTGTCGATTGCAATATTGTGAGCGGATCCTATATAAACCACTTAACGGCACATACATTACATCAGTTTTCACTAACGGTTAGTCCAGGATACAAAATAACTGAAACTCCAGCAAATGTGATTTATTTACCAGTTAATCAAAATCAAATAAATACTATAATTGTGAAAATTATTGATCAAGAGGGTAATTTGGTGAATTTTCGTGGTGAAAATATATCGATAAGGTTACATTTGAAACCTTTGAAAGAATGATTATATACAATAAAAGCAATTTACACACTCGCTCACTTTACCTCCACCTTCACAATCAAAACAATATAAACAAAACTTCTCAAATTCGGAGGCTAAGGAGCAGCACAAACAATTGCAACTGAAAGGTATATAAAAAAAAATAGGCAATAAAAAACGAAATCTATATATTAATAGGCTAACACTCTCCCCATACAAACAAACGCAACCCAATTTCGTATAGTATTTATGGATAGATCTCTATAAAATTTATAGTGGAAACTTAGAATGGACTAATCTGGTGTCTCACCAAAAAAAATTTTGAAAATTATTTTTAGTTTATTTGTTATTAAAGAAAAAATAGGTCTCCAAACTCTCCAGCTATTTTGTTATCACTACATTCTGTTATACCCGAACTATACATCACTATTCAGCACTCTTATAAAACTCCCAAAGACACACCTACCGCTCATTCCCTTACACACACACGTACATATCTATGCAATGATCCAGCAGCTGCCACTTGCTTTTATTTTTGTGCCAAAATAACAACAAAATGTACCAAATTATATCATCTTCGGCATCTAAACACCATTTGTAAGCTAAGAAGTCCAGCTTCACTTCTCGCTTTATATATTTAACTTTTTGCCTATTGGTTAAAGTTTATTTTTTTAACGATATGATTTTGTAAGAAAATTCCACAATGTTAAGATCGAAATTTAAATATCGTACGGACTTTAACTAAAGAACAATTTTACATGACACTAATGCTGATTTCGTTGAACATGTTTATACCCTTGCACAGAATACTGTAAAAGTGTGATAAAAGTGTACCCGTTCTACATGAAACTGCTATATCGATAAAACGAACAAAAAACATTGCCCGTTTGCTATGCTATGTGCATAAATAATTAGTTTTCGCTTATCAACCACATTCAATTGTTATTGCAAAATCCAATTTTTTTCACCAAATTTATCTGTCAAATAAAATTTTCGTCAGCTGATTTTCAGTGCAACCAACTACCCTGTCAAAGCTTCAGAGGGTAAAAAGTGTGAGTTTTTTAGGAAATGAAAGCATATTCTGTTTGACGTTATACCTTCATTTTGCAAACGAAAACGGAAAATTGAAGAGTGTAAAAAATACGCATTTTTTGATGAAACGAAATCACCATAACTCTACTTTTGAGTGCCGAAAAATCGAAAAATGACCCACGGCACGCATTTTTTTTCACGTTTTTAGGTACAGCCTAATAAAATTACAACAATCACATGAAAACTTGCCACTTGGATTATATCTCTTCAGAGAAGCAAAATATTAAAAAGCGCTTCCAGATTCGTGATCCTGAGGCCAAACCCCGTCTTTTGAGCTATATCCCATAATTTTAGCTAATTTATTAGCAGTTGACACCTAAAGGAAACAAATACCCATTTTTACTTTGATTATTTGATGTTCTAAGCTTTTCTCGATTTTTTTAAAGTTTAATTCACTTATGAAATTTTTGGGGGGTTAAATATTGGAAAAGTATATTTTCTAAGCAGAAAATATATTTTTCATACAGTTGAAGATTGCCCAGAAAAATATCCCCAATCGTCTCATTTAAAGCAAATTCAATTTTCCTTGCTGAAAAAATAAAATTAAAAAAAAAAAACAGTTTTAAATTTTTGCTTCAACCGAGAATCGAATATAGGTGTTCTGCAAGTAGTAAACATTTATACCCATTCTGGTATAAAAAGGGTACAATTAGTCTCTTTATAGGACATGCTCGAACAAATGTGACCAATTTATTCCATCTAAAAGTGACTAAAAAAGTAGTAGTCTACTTTTCCTTTGGATTGATCCCGGACTAATCGTAATTTTTGCAGGGAAATACCATACGAACTTTTACTAATGCACCTTTTTACATAACTAATTCCACTTTTTTGTATGAAACCACATTTTTTACTTTGATAATTTAATGTGCTAAGCTTTTTCGATTTTTAAATAGTTTTTTTACTTATGAAATTTTTAGAGAAACAAAATATTGGAAAAGTATATCTTCTAAGCAGAAAATGTATTTTTCATACAAAAAAGTGAAGTTAGTTATATAGAATTAAAAATTTTTATCCCAACATCAGAATTGTAATTTTCAAAAAATAACTTTAAAAAAATTTGTTTAAAAGAAAAATATTAAAATTCATGCACAGGAATGTAAAGCAGGAGTTATTAGCTTTCAAATGTTGTTAAAAAAAATCTATAGCATTACTACAAGCCGAAACATAATAATTTCAGTTGTTGCATGTTTTCATCACCTTAGAAAAAATTGCAGTATCTATATATTAATAGGCTAACACTCTCCCCATACAAACAGACGCAACCCAATTTCGTATAGTATTTATGGATAGATCTCTATAAAATTTATAGTGGAAACTTAGAATGGACTAATCTGGTGTCTCACCAAAAAAAATTTTGAAAATTATTTTTAGTTTATTTGTTATTAAAGAAAAAATAGGTCTCCAAACTCTCCAGCTATTTTGTTATCTCCTCATTCTGTTATACCCGAAGTATACATCACTATTCAGCACTCTTATAAAACTCCCAAAGACACCTACCGCTAATTCCCTTACACACACACGTACATATCTATGCAATGATCCAGCAGCTGCCACTTGCTTTTATTTTTGTGCCAAAAAAAAACAACAAAATGTACCAAATTATATCATCTTCGGCATCTAAACACCATTTGTAAGCTAAGAAGTCCAGCTTCACTTCTGGCTTTATATATTTAGCTTTTTGCCTATTGGTTAAAGTTTATTTTTTTAACGATATGATTTTGTAAGAAAATTCCACAATGTTAAGATCGAAATTTAAATATCGTACGGACTTTAACTAAAGAACAATTTTACAAACACAATGCTGATTTCGTTGAACCCGTTCTACGTGAAACTGCTATATCGATAAAACGAACAAAAAACATTGCCCGTTTGCTATGCTATGTGCATGAATAATTAGTTTTCGCTTATCAACCATATTCAATTGTTATTGCAAAATGCAATTTATTTCACCAAATTTATCTGTCAAATAAAATTTTCGTCAGCTGATTTTCAGTGCAACCCTGTCAAATCTTCAGAGGGTAAAAGGTGTGAGTTTTTTAGGAAATGAAAAAATATTCTGTTTGACGTTTTACCTTCATTTTGCAAACGAAAACGGAAAATTAAAGAGTGTAAAAAATGCGCATTTTTTGATGAAACGAAATCACCATAACTCTACTTTTTTTACGAAAAACACATTTTTGGGTATTTGTTTCCTTTAGGGGTCAACCGCTAATAAATTCGCTAAAATTATGGGAGATAGCTCAAAAGACAGGTTTTGGCCTCAGGGTCACGAGTCCGGAAGCGCTTTTTTAGTTTTTTGTTTCTATGGAAAGTTCAGTGCAACTATGGAAAGTTATGGTCAAAAATCGAAAAATGACCCACGGCACGCATTTTTTAAATTACAACAACCAAATGAAAACTTGCCACTTTGATTGCAATTATCTCTTCAGAGAAGCAAAATATTAAAAAGCGCTTCCGGATTCGTGATCCTGAGGCCAAATCCCGTCGTTTGAGCGATCTCCCATAATTTTAGCTAATTTATTAGCAGTTGACACCTAAAGGAAACAAATACCCATTTTTACTTTGATTATTTGAGCTGGTAAAAAGCATGCATCAGCTCTTATGCAGAATATGGTCAGACGAGTGCATGCCTCCAGATTGGAATTTAAGTGTGCTCTGCCCAATCCACAAGAAAGGCGATCCCGCTAACCCCACCAACTACCGTGGAATCAGTCTTCTTAATATCGCATATAAGGTTCTTTCTAGCGTATTGTGTGAAAGACTGAAGCCCATCGTGGACAAACTGATTGGACCTTATCAGTGTGGCTTTAGACCTGGTAAGTCTACCATCGACCAGATTTTCACGATACGCCAAATCCTGGAGAAGACCCATGATAAAAGGATCGATACACACCACCTCTTTGTCGATTTTAAAGCCGCTTTTGACAGCGCAAAAATGAGTTGCCTGTATACCGCCATGTCTGAGTTTGACTTCCCTGCAAAGCTTATACGGCTTTGCCAAATGACGCTGAGCAATACCAACAGCTTCGTCAGAATCGGGAAGGACCTCTCTGAGCCATTTGAAACCAAACGAGGCTTCAGACAGGGCGACTCCCTTTCGTGCGATTTCTTCAACCTGATGCTGGAGAATATAATTCGAGCAGCAGAGCTAAACCGCAATGGCACAATCTTCTACAAGAGCGTACAATTGCTGGCGTATGCCGATGATATTGATATCATTGGCCTTAACAACCGCGCCATAAGTGCTGCCTTCTCTGGGCTGGATAAAGAAGCGAAAAAAGTGGGTCTTGCGGTGAACGAGGACAAGACGAAGTACCTACTGTCATCAAAGAAAGAATCGGCGCACCTGCACCTTGGCAGCCAAGTCACCGTTGATGGCTACAAGTTTGAAACGGTGAGAGATTTCGTCTATTTGGGAACCAGCATTAACACCGAAAATAATATCAGTCTAGAAATCCAACGGAGAATCACTCTTGCCAACAAGTGCTACTTTGGACTGAGTAGGCAATTGAGAAGTAAAGTCCTCTCTCGAAGAACAAAGATCACGCTCTATAAGTCTCTCATCATACCTGTCCTGATGTACGGCTCGGAATCATGGACAGTATCCAGAGAAGATGAGATGGCCCTTGGAGTATTTGAGAGAAAAGTTCTCCGGAAGATTTATGGTCCTTCCCGTGATGCCAACGGCGAGTATCGAAGGAAATTCAACGATGAGCTGTACGAGCTTTACGCAGACCTGACCATAATTCAGCGGATTAAAGCCCAAAGGCTCCGCTGGCTGGGTCATGTTATGCGAATGGAAAAAGAAGCTCCAGCACAGAAAGTTTTACTATCGACACCCGAATTCGGGAGCAGAGGAAGGGGGAGGCCTCGACTGAGATGGAAACAACAGGTGGAGGATGACTTGTACTCCCTTGGGGTTTCCAATTGGCGTCAGTTATCGCTAAAAAGGAATGACTGGCGTGCTTTGATTCGAAACGGCCAAAATCGCCTAGGCGGTTAAGCGTCATCATGACGCAAGCCAAGATTAGATTAGATTTGATGTTCTAAGCTTTTCTCGATTTTTTTAAAGTTTAATTCACTTATGAAATTTTTAGGGGGTTAAATATTGGAAAAGTATATTTTCTAAGCAGTTGAAGATTGCCCAGAAAAATATCCCCAATCGTCTCATTTAAAGCAAAACTCTAATTAGACGCTGGCAAGTATAAGTATAATTGACAGAACTCTGATTTTTTTTTCAATTTTCCTTGCTTAAAAAAATAAAATAAAAACGAAAAATTAAAAAAAAGAAACAGTTTTCAATTTTTGCTTCCACCGAGAATCGAATATAGGTGTCCAGCAAGTAGTAAACATTTATACCCATTCTGGTATAAAAAGGGTACAATTAGTCTCTTCATAGGACATGCTCGAACAAATGTGACCAATTTATTCTATCTAAAAGGGACTAAAAAAGTAGTAGTCTACTTTTCCTTTGGATTGATCCCGGACTAATCGTATTTTTTGAAGGGAAATACCATACGAACTCTTACTAGTGCACCTTTTTACATAAGTAACTCCACTTTTTTTTGTATGAAAATATTGGAAAAGTATATCTTCTAAGCAGAAAATATATTTTTCATACAAAAAAGTGAAGTTAGTTATATAGAATTAAAAATTTTTTCGCAAGACCAGAATTGTAATTTTCAAAAAATAGCTTTAAAAAAATTTGTTTAAAAGAAAAAACATTTAAATATGCTGCACCACCCTAATGTGCGGATTCGTTGCATGGTATTACTCAAATCTAATGTTTAAATTCCCAAACATCATATATATATATATGTATGCGTGAAGCAAGAATAAAAAACGGTACCTTGCAAATTGCACAATCATCGAAACTCCGACAAACACTCCCGCAAAAACTCTGCGCTTGGAAAACCGCTCCCACCCTTTTTCGCGCTCCTTACTCTCACATGAACGTACATAAGTATACAGCGATCCATGCAGCTGCCACTTGCCTTCATTTTTGTGCAAAAAAAAAAAACGAAGTGTAGCAAATCAAATAAATATCATTGCATCCTCGCCATCTTCACACCATCATCATTCACATAATCACATAATTTACATAATCTAAGGTTTTTCGCAGAGCACTTCTTTATTTAGTTTTTTGTCCATTAAAAAGTTTATATTTTTAACGATATGGTTTTTTAAAGTAAAATTTCACAAGGTTACGATAAAACAAGTAAGGAAAGCTGTCTTCGGCTGTGCCGAAGGCTATATACCTTTCATGAATAAGCGTCACGATTTTCACTGTTCGATCCCCAGTACAGCCTGTGTCAATTTAACTATATTTACTATACACATTACACATCTTTGTTATAATTTAAAAAAAACTTACAAAATAATAGGATCCGAGTTATCGGAACAATCGATTGTATGGAGGCTATATATTATACGTGTTCAATTGTACTGACTTACACTATACACATTACATATGTAGAAAGTACTAAAGGTGCAATATTTTACGTTCCTAACTTTTTAAATGCGGAAGTATTGGCCAAAAAACCTTATATCGGAACAACCGGTTGTATGGGGCTAAATATATGTTATATTTACCCGATCTTCTTGATTTTCCTCTACACACTACATAAATAGAAAGTACTCGAGTTGCAAAATTTTATGTTCCTAACTTTTTAATTGCAGAAGTTTTGGTCAAAAAACCTTATATCTGAACAATCGGTTGTATGGGGGCTATATGTTACATTTGCCCGATCTTGTTGATTTTCACTATATACACTACATAAATAGAAAGTACTCGAGTTGCAAAATTTTACGGTCCTAACTTTTTAATTGCAGAAGTTTTGGCCAAAAAACCTTATATCTGAACAATCGGTTGTATGGGGCTATATGTTACATTTGCCCGATCTTGTTGATTTTCACTATATACACTACATAAATAGAAAGTACTCGAGTTGCAAAATTTTACGGTCCTAACTCTTTAATTGCAGAAGTTTTGGCCAAAAATTCTTATATCTGAACAATCGGTTGTATGGGGGCTATATGTTACATTTGCCCGATCTCGTTGATTTTCACTATATACACTACATAAATAGAAATTACTCGAGTTGCAAAATTTTACGTTCCTAACTGTTTAATTGCGGAAGTTTTGGCCAAAAAGCCTTATATCTGAACAATCGGTTGTATGGGGGCTATATGTTATACTGGTCCGATCTTGTCAGTTCCGACAAATGATTCCTATATTACAAAATGGTGGCCACATACAAAATTTCAGCCAGATATCTCTAAAATTGAGGGACTAGTTTGCGTTCAAACAGACAGACGGACAGACGGACATGGCTAAATCAACTCATCTCGTCATCCTGATCATTTCGGTATACTTATTGATGGGTCTATCTCTTCTTCTTCTCATATTTACAAACATCGGACCAAAGTTATAATACCATTTCATGTTCATGAAAGGTATAAAAAGTACCATTATATATCGAAATATTATAAGCCCATACCGGGTTTTTGTACAATTTAAATTAAAAACTTATTTTTTATGTAACAATTAATATAAGTTTAACATAATTTGTAATAGTAAGTATCTGCTGTACCTTAGACATAAACAAATAAATAAAAAAATAAAAATAAAAAAAAAATAAAAAAAAAATCTGTTGTAGATATATCCTAATGTATTGTCGTCAGCTTTTCTGTTGTACTGCTTTGCTGCACCACCCTAATGTGAAGATTGTTTGTATGGTATCACTTAATCCAAATTTGCATTTGTCACGAGGGAGTCACTTACTTGGTTTTGTTGTGAACGGGGAATATGTACATATATTAAGAGAGAGTTGAAGAAAATTTCAGATGGTCGAATTTCGACAACGGGCGATCCTAGTAATAATAAAAACATAACAAAATTAAATAAAGACTTTTTACAAAGTTTGGGATTCATATTAAAATAAAGTCATGAGTCATATAGTTAAAGTTTTACAAACACCACTATTTGATAATACAATCATCAAAAAGGAGTTTCATAGTTATTCGCCATACTTACAATCCTATAACAATAATGATGAAATTCGAATAGCAATTCAAAATCAAGATTTATACATCTTACCCAGCGAATGTATGTTATACATTGAAGGTTATGTAGTAAAAGATGATAACTCCATATCACTTGGTATACATCTTAAGAATAATTGTATGAGTTATTTGTTTGATGAAATTCGCTATGAACTTAACGGTATAGAAATTGATCGCACACGACAATTAGGTATTACATCGGAAATAGAAAACTATTTATCATTAAATCAATCTGAGAGTATGTGTCTAAAAAATGCAGGATGGGATCCAATAAACACCAACATTCCACTCGCTAGCGCTCATTTTAACTTTTGTATACCATTGAAAATGTTACTTGGATTCGCTGAAGACTTTAATAAGATTTTAATCAATTCCAAACATGAGTTAATTTTATTGCGTTCCAAAAACGATACAAACTCTGCACATTCCACACTTCCGAATGAAAAATGTAAATTAGCAATATTGAACATTTCGTGGAAGGTGCCTCACATTCAAGTTGCTGATGCATACAAATTGGAATTATTCAAAACAATTAACAATCGTCAACCATTCAATATTTCGTTTAGAAGTTGGGATATGTATTATAATCCTTCATTGCCGGAGAGTACAAGTGTTTTATGGAATGTAAAATTGGCAACCGAAAATGAAAGACCTCGATTTCTACTTCTAGCCTTTCGCAAAGATAATAAATTTGTACATTGTGATTTATCGAATGTAAAATTACACTTAAACTCAGATGTATATCCATATGATGACCTCAATCTGAAATTTGAAATAAATCGTTTCGCTCTACTCTATGATATGTATCTTAAGTTTCAGCAAAGATATTATTCACGAGAGCCACAACCACTATTAACAAGAGATGAATTTAGAGCTAATGCTCCAATAATTGTTTTAGATGTAACTCATCAGAATGAAAGCGTAAAAAGTGGACCAATTGATATAAGAATTGAATTTCAAACATTGAAAAATATACCACCTAATATATCTGCATATTGTTTAATTATACATGATAAAATGTTTGAATATGTTCCTCTTACGAATGAAATAAGAAAACTGTTATAAATAAATAAATAAATTAACTAAAATAATATTATATTATTGTTTAATGTTTGAAGTTGGTTGGTTATGTTCAGGGTAAAGAAATTTCTTTTATCTACATATGTCAAACAGAAATTAAGTTTAAGATTTGAGTTTTTTTTATATTTATGCTGTTGAATTTTAAATTTTAGTTTAATATATATTGAGATATAGATAAGGAAAGATATCATCAAAATATTATGGGAGCATTCATTGTTTTATTAATGTTATTCATTGCAAAAGTAATGTTAAATAATGCATTACCAATAATTAATTCAAATTCAAAAAGTGTGGAATTAAATTTTACACTTCCAAATAATGATATTGTAAAAATTAATATATCATTTGTTATGATGAAAGAGAGTAAACCATTAAAATATATGAATAATGATGAAATTGAATACATTTCTGATGAGGATAATAAAGAGTGGAGAAATACAACATCGTCAACAACAAAAACAACAACAACAACCACAACACCTGTTAGCTTTTTACCTACTACTACTACTGAAGGAATGATAAGTAAATACTTCACCGTTGATGATGCTATAGAATCATTTCGTAAAGAACTTATTAAAAAAGAGGTTAACATAGGTGGTATATTAGAGTCGAAGCAAGAGTTCTATAGACATTTCAAACTTGAATATGATAATGTCGTTATACCAATTCGTTGTACATATACAAGTTCATATGAATTACTTAAACTTAAAATACGTTGCTTTGAATATCGTGAAATTGAACATGAAATAATTCTCAGTAATGGTGAAATAGAAAAAGTCAAAGAACCTGATCTGCATAAATTAGAGAACATTAAAATAATTGATGTAAAAAAATATATTCAAACCTATAAAATGACTATTACATAATAAGATATCAGTTAGTATATAGAAGGAAGTGAATAGAATTAGATCATGAGTGTGGTTATTTTACTTATATCATCGTTTTTTTGTTTAATTAATAATCATGTGTGTTATTCTGTGACTGAACATCACAATCCTTACTCAAATTTATATATATCGAATCAGTATTATAATATTATTAATACCACAACAACAGATGAGAGTAGTAAACATATAGATTTTGTTATGCAATTTCTAAAAAAAAGAAATTACTATTTTACAACTCAACCAAGAACCAATGCACAGCGTTTTTTCTCACGCATAGGAGTATTCAGTCGAAAACAAATACAGCTTTATTGCGTTGCGTGACATTTATATCTTTGACAAATACGCACAAAACCAAAAAATATACAAGGAAAAATCAGCTGATTATGTCATCGTACCCAAAAAGATAAAACTAGATCAAGTCTGCGTTAACGCGTGTTAAAACGCGGTTATAAGACAGGTTGCCTTTGTCTACGTGCATTTATGTCAGCTGTCAAAATTAAATGTCACAACGAGACGCTACAGTTGTTTCTGTTTTCAGAGTACTTTGCAATGTATTCCAATGTTGTTACTCCTTGGAGTATCTATCTTCAGAGCGATCGTGTCGTGATTTTGGTCAATAAAGCATGAGCAATGATCGGCTTTCAATAAGCTGAAGGTGGTCCGCTGAGGTATTAGAAAGTATTACAATTGAAATACTCCAATATCACAAAATTGAAACACATGATCCAATGATTTTTGCAAAATTTTACGCAAAACAAATTTCGAAATTTGAGAATTTTTCGACAAAAAGCTTATCGTGCCAATCTAAATAAATTTCACTAGTGAACCTCTTTCATACATTTTCGCTCACAAATTATATGAGAGGGAGAAAATCCGCAAAGTAAGAAATTATTTAGAATCTGCCTGTATACATATTTTATTGTGGGTTAGAGTGTAAAATGTACTTTAAAAAACGTAAATGTCTATAGTAGGACTGATCTCGACTAGTACATTTCGAGTATAGTAGTGCTTAATCTATGAAAAGAGTAGTCCGCGACTCATCCCTTTTGTCTATAGTATTACTGATCTCGACTAGTATATTTGGAGTATAGTAGTACTTCCAAATAGTATAGTAGTGACTGACCTATGAAGAGAGTGATCTATGTAGGACTGATCTCGACTAGTATATTTGGAGTATAGTAGTGAATGATCTATGAAGATATAATTTTACAACTCATCGCATTTGCTGCAGGGTAAATGTATAAAACCTGAAATTTAATTGTTTGTGTTAGTGTAGTCTCAGAATGAGCTCTCTGATTGGTTGTTGTTTGCGGTGGTTGTGTTGGCGTTAACGTGAAAGAAAAGGCGATGTGTTGTATGTGTAGGTTTGTAGTGTATTTATGTGTTGATCATTAAATTTTTATCACGTTTTCCCCAAATCGTTTTCCCCATTAAAACTATGATGGAAACCCTTAGATTAGATCGAGGTTTTTTAATGTTTATGTGTTGATCATTAAATTTTTATCACGTTTTCCCCAAATCGTTTTCCCCATTAAAACTATGATGGAAACCCTAAGATTAGATCGAGGTTTTTTAATCTTTATGTGTTGATCATTAAATTTTTATCACGTTTTCCCCAAATCGTTTTCCCCATTAAAACTATTAAGATTAGATCGAGGATTTTTAATGTTTATGTGTTGATCATTAAATTTTGATCACGTTTTCCCCAAATCGTTTTCCCCAATAAAAGAACTCTAAAGGAAACCCTTAGATTAGATCGAGGTTTTTTAATGTTTATGTGTTGATCATTAAATTTTTATCACGTTTTCCCCAATAAAAGAACTCTAAAGGAAACCCTAAGAATGGATCGAGGTTTTTTAATGTTAATTTGTTGATCATTAAATTTGTATATCATTTTTTCTTCAATAAAAGAACTCTAAAGGAAACCCTAAGATTGAATCGAGGGTTTCACTTGGAAGTGAACAAAATGTATGTGGCTGTGAATAGAATCACACACTCACACAAACATATACTTACGTAATAGTGAACAAAACGAAGAGAAATTAGTGGAGGAGACAAAAAAAAATACAATAAATTTTTAAATTTTTTTTTTAGATTTTATTTTATTTATTATAAAAAAAGCTTATATAATGATGTAGAACTGTAGTGGCCGACTAGTCATCATTTTATTTAGCATTTTTTTGAAAATTATAGGATTTGCAACCCAAAAATTTACAATAGACAATGAGTCTGTAACTCGTTCACCGCAGCTATTAATGCCACAGATCTGGCGGCGCGGTAAATAAAACTCCAAACGTTTAAAGTACATTGTTATTATGGTTATGATATTTCATCGACTATATATATTTTTTTTTGTCTACTATATCAACCAAAATATGAAGAAGCAAAAATTTTTATTTGTAATGTAATCGAGGATAGAACCACACAAGCACACACATACGTACCATCCTATACTTATGTAAGAGTGAAGAAGACTAATAGAAAAATGAGTAAGGGGAAAAATGTTTATTTTTAATGTGATTGAGGATAGAACCACACAAGCACACAATTATATACTTACGTAGCAGTGTAGAAAACCTAGAGAAATAAGTGGAGGATATCAAAAAATAAATACAAACAATTTTTAATTTTTTTTCTTTCGATTTATTCATTAATATGTATAAGGTCCATCCATTTTGTATATATATACTTTCCTTCTCTTTATACGTAATATACCATATTTTTCAAAATCATATCTAATTCTAAAGCAAGCTGATTTAGTATCAGGGTTGTATGACTGCATAACGAAGTCAAAACTCCGAGGTAAAAGAACTTCCCCTGATGTTTTTATAAAATCATCTTCCAAAATTTTTTTTATATCGGTGTTTACGAAATTTACTAAAATATCGTAAAAATTAGGACAGTTCACCGATAGATTCCGCACGTTTAGCCTTCCAGCTTCATCCTCATCCAGATAGTACTCAATTCTCCTTCGATTTGCGTTGAACTTTAATTCCATGTTGAAAATGTGATGACTTTTGAAAACCATCATTGTTTTTATATAATTTTGTCGACTTATATGCCTATGTGTGTGTGTATATCTTTTGTTTCATAAACGTTGATGGATTCAGTGTGTGTGTGTGTGTGACGATTGGAAAAATTGTTGAATATCCTCTAATTATCTTTTGTTTCATAAACGTTTATGGATTCAGTGTGTGTGTGTGTGACGATTGGAAACAATTGTTGAATACTCCTCAATTAACCTTTTAGCGGTTAGAAATTTTTGATAAAATAGTGTGCATGCACATGTTGTTGGTGTGTTTGTATATTACATTCAAACTTATGCATTCCTGTAGTTGTTGGAGGGAAACTAATGATTTCATATAACGACCAATCGCTGATTAGTTTATTGAAAAGTTGAATATGTTCTGTTTTAATGCAACAACTATTTATTTCTAAAAAGTATTTCAGTTCTTTTACTTACATTTTATTCTTAATTGTCAATAGTCGAATAAGTTTTTTGTTTGTTTTCTTTTTTTAGAAATATCCTTTATCTACTATATTGATATCAAATATAAAATTTTTTAAATCAATATTTTCCTTATCATCATCCAAATAGTGCTTATACAAATTTATAACTTTAGACATATAGTTATAACGGCGTTCAATAATATAACAATTACATGTGTCAGGTCCTGTTTGTATATTAATTATATTCCAAGGACAGTTATTGTAGTGTATTCCATACACAGATTTTACAAACGCTTCATTTTCTACAGTTTCAATTAAAACAGATGTATTTTGTATAGCCTTTCTATGATGGTCTAATATATATATATAATTATTTTTAAAAAATTCTTCAATTTCATCTCTTTTCATCCTTATTTTATTTCTTTTACAACTGTTTATCAAGTAAGAGAACTTTTTTCAATCAACTCCAAAATGTAACTAAATGTCTTTAATAAAATGACGGAAGAAAAACAAGAAAAACCAGGGAGGAGACAAAAAAAATTAATACAAACAATTTTTTTCCCCTTTTGTTGAATTTTTATTACTTTATTTATATAATTTATTACTATTAGCTATTTGAACAGTTTATATATATTAATGTATACATACTATTACTGAATTCTCATATGTAAAGTTTGTGAATAATCTTTAACATCAATTATCCTTTCATTTACATTTTGTTGAAATAGAGTTCTCCTTACATACCTTTCCTCTATTGAATCAGAATTCATTAATTTGTTATACTCAATACAATAAATATTAAGAGTGCGATTAAAATAATTACTATAATAAGTACATCTAATTCTTACTTGATAATCATCATATTTTAAATTGAAATGTCTGAAAAATATTTTTGAGCTCTCAATTATTCCTCCGATATTTTTTTCCTTTTCTAAACGCTTCAATAGCTTCCTTTACTGTAAATTTTCTGTTAGATGGGTTATTATCTCTTCCTTCTCGATTGAATATAACCCTGAGCGCAGGTGTTGATGGTGTTGTTGTTGTTGTTGTTGATGATGAATTGAGTGGTTTTGGATTTTCCAATTGTATTGATAAATATATACGCACAGATAGCACTTTATTTTGTCCAACAGTGTATATAGTTTTATAGGATATTAGGGCATGTACCGGGAATGTCCGGACCCTTTCAAGGGACGGTACCGCTGCCCGACTGGTTGATGTCCTCGTTAACGCAAAGGCTGACATCACCGCCCTGCAGGAAATGCGATGGACGGGACAAGGAAAGACGACCATCGGACCTTGTGACGTATACTACAGTGGCCAGACACGCGGCAAAGCGCGTGGTGTAGGATTCGTGGTGGGAAAGAGACTTCGCCGCCAAGTACTAGCGTTCACCCCCGTGGACGAGCGTCTCGCTGCGATCCGCATCAAAGCGAAATTTTTCAACATAACATTTATCTGCGCCTATGCGCCGACTGAGGAGACGGACGACGCAGAGAAGGACTCCTTCTACGATAAACTTGAACAGACTTATGATCGCTGCCCCCAACATGATATCAAAATCGTGCTCGGCGACTTTAATGCGAAGGTGGGCAAGGAAGGAGTCTTTGGTCCAACAGTTGGAAAATTTAGTCTCCATGATATAACATCCCCCAACGGCACTAGGTTGATTGATTTCGCTGCTGCTCGCAATATGGTCATCAGTAGTACCAGGTTCCAGCATAAACGAATACACCAAGCCACATGGCTGTCTCCTGATCAAAGAACAAGAAACCAGATTGATCATGTCATGATCGACGGCAGACATAGCTCCACCGTTCTGGACGTGCGTACCCTTCGTGGTCCCAATATCGACTCGGACCATTATCTTGTTGCAGCCAAGATACGCACACGCCTCTGTGTAGCAAAGAAAGTGCGCACAGTAACGGAAGGAAAGTTTGACGTCGAGAAGCTGCGCACGACACAGACAGCTGACAATTTCTCCACTCGACTCTCACACCTGCTATCGGAGAGCAATCCTCGACCTAACGATGCAACCGAGCAATGGAAGCATATCTCTCACTCATTACGTACCGCCGCTGAGGCCACTATAGGGTTCCAGCGAGCCCGCAAAAACAACTGGTACGATGAGGAATGCAGCACTGCCTCGGACAAAAAGGACGCTGCCTACAGGGAGACGTTGCGAACGGGCGCAACCCGCAGTGTATGGCAACGCTATCGTGAGGCAAAGAAGGAAGAGAGACGCCTTTTCAGAAAAAAGAAACGTGAGGCCGAAAGGCGTGAGTGTGAGGAGCTTGAGATGCTGGCTGACAGGAATGATGCCCGAAAATTCTATGAAAAGATCCGGCGGATGACGGAAGGTTTTAAGACCGGGGCAAGTTCCTGTAAGGACAATAATGGCGACCTGGTAACCGACGTACAGAGTGTACTTAAATTATGGAGGGAGCACTTCTCCTCACTGCTAAATTGCGAGGGAGACGTCGAACCCGATACCCCAATCCCTGACGATGGAAAAGTCGTCCCACCACCTGACTATGATGAAGTGAGGATAGCTATATCCCGGCTGAAAAACAACAAAGCGCCTGGAAAAGACGGACTGCCCGCCGAGCTGTTCAAACACGGAGGCGAAGAGCTGGTAAAAAGCATGCATCAGCTCTTATGCAGAATATGGTCAGACGAGTGCATGCCTCCAGATTGGAATTTAAGTGTGCTCTGCCCAATCCACAAGAAAGGCGATCCCGCTAACCGCACCAACTACCGCGGAATCAGCTTTCTTAATATCGCGTATAAGGTTCTTTCTAGCGTATTGTGTGAAAGACTGAAGCCCATCGTAGACAAGCTGATTGGACCTTATCAGTGTGGCTTTAGACCTGGTAAGTCTACCATCGACCAGATTTTCACGATACGCCAAATCCTGGAGAAGACCCATGATAAAAGAATCGACACACACCATCTCTTTGTCGATTTCAAAGCCGCTTTTGACAGCGCAAAAATGAGTTGCCTGTATGCCGCCATGTCTGAATTTGACTTCCCTGCAAAGCTTATACGGCTTTGCCAAATGACGTTGAGCAATACTAACAGCTCCGTCAGAGCCGGGAAGGACCTCTCTGAGCCATTTGAAACCAAACGAGGCTTCAGACAGGGCGACTCCCATTCGTGCGATTTCTTCAACCTGATGCTGGAGAAGATAATTCGAGCAGCAGAGCTAAACCGCAATGGTACAATCTTTTACAAGAGCGTGCAATTGCTGGCGTATGCCGATGATATTGATATCATTGGCCTTAACAACCGCGCCGTAAGCGCTGCCTTCTCTAGACTGGATAAAGAAGCGAAAAAAGTGGGTCTTGCGGTCAACGAGGACAAGACGAAGTATTTGCTGTCATCAAAGAAAGAATCGGCGCACCTGCGCCTTGGCAGCCACGTCACTGTTGATA
The DNA here is from genome assembly GCA_964058755.1 of Campiglossa producta. NCBI lineage: Eukaryota > Metazoa > Arthropoda > Insecta > Diptera > Tephritidae > Campiglossa > Campiglossa producta. Next base: position 40,839 of record CAXKVI010000148.1, read on the forward strand.
GTTACAAATTTGAAACTGTGAGGGACTTCGTCTATTTGGGAACCAGCATTAACACCGAAAATAATATCAGTCTAGAAATCCAACGGAGAATCACTCTTGCGAACAAGTGCTACTTTGGACTGAGTAGGCAATTGAGAAGTAAAGTCCTCTCTCGAAGAACAAAGATCGCGCTCTATAAGTCTCTCATCATACCTGTCCTGATGTATGGCTCAGACTCATGGACAATGTCAAGAGAAGATGAGATGGCCCTTGGAGTATTTGAGAGAAAAGTTCTCCGGAAGATTTATGGTCCTTCCCGTGATGCCGACGGCGAGTATCAAAGGAGATTTAACGATGAGCTGTACGAGCTTTACGCAGATCTGACCATAGTCCAGCGAATTAAAGCCCAAAGGCTCCGCTGGCTGGGTCACGTCATGCGAATGGACAAAGAAGCTCCAGCCCAGAAGGTTTTCCAATCGTCACCCGAATTCGGCAGCAGAGGAAGGGGGAGGCCTCGACTGAGATGGAAACAACAGGTGGAGGATGACTTGAACTCCCTTGGGGTTTCCAATTGGCGTCAGTTATCGCTAAAAAGGAATGACTGGCGTGCTTTGATAGGCGACGGCCAAAATCGCTTAGGCGGTTAAGCGCCAATAAATGATGATGATGGTATATAGTTTTACTTAAAACGCAAAATCCTAAATTTGACTATTTCTCCTCTTTTAAAGTAATTTATTACCTCATTGCTATTGAAAATGGGCGAAATCGGATGATAACCACGCCGCCTTTTTCGATATCGAAAATTTCGAAAATCATACAAATTAACATTTCTGCCATGAGAAGCTTCTCAGCAAAAAATTCATTTGCTTTGCAAGTGCCGTTCGGAGTCGGCAAATAACTGTAGGTCCCGCCAACTTGTAGGAAAACTCAAAAAGCAACACACCACAAGTTGGAAAGAGAAGCTCGGCTAAAAATCTCGTTAGAGGTTATGATAACCTGTTGGTATTTCGCCGCCATTAGTTTTTTTTTTTTTTTACAAATTAACATAACTTGAGTAAAAATTAAGGAATTTGCATGAAATTTGGTATAAAGATTACTTTATGGCCAAGGTAGCATGCTAGCGAAAAGGGGCGAAATCGGATTATAACCACGTCCCTTTTGTCGGTATCGCAAATTTCGAAAATCACATAAACTGACATAACTTGACTAAAAATTTAGATATTTGCATTAATTTTGATTTAAACCTTACTTTCTGGCCAAAGTAGGTTGCTATTAAAAATGTGCGAAATCTGATGATAACCACGCCCCCTTTTTCGATATCGAAAATTTCGAAGTTCACATAAGCTGACATATATCGGTAGCTGAAATTGATAAAATGATATAATTTCATAGGTGAATCTCTCTTATCATTCTATTATGATTTTCTGTTCGTGGTACCGCGTGGTACCGCCCACTTTCATGGGAGGCATTTTTGAAAATTCGACTGGTCGTAACTTTTAAACAAATTATGGTAGAACGATGAAATTTGGCACAAACCATACTAGTACTGTTGGGAGTATACATGATGAAATTAGATAAAATCCCCGTCCAACCACGGCTACTCTCGATATCGAAAATTTAGAAAATCACCTAAGTAAGTTTTAAACTGATTACGGTAGAATCGTGAAATTCGGCACAAGGTATACTAGAGTTATAGGAAGTATATCTGTTGAAATTGAACGAAATCGCTTCCCAATCACGTCCACTTTCAATATGGAAAATTTCGAAAATCACATAAATAAATAAAATAGTATAATTATAGTATAATTTGGTAGTTAAATTTGTAAGGAATTGTCTACTATTAACGAGTCTTAAAAGATGAGTTAATTTTGTTAAGTGAGCCATCTATAATTATTTCGACGGCCATTTATTTTATTGAAAGTGGGTAGTATGGCTCAGAACGATTAAACAAAAATACGTATACAATTTTTCAAAATTCGAATTATTTTGAAAGTTATATCTATCAACAGTTTTCGAAATTCCTCACTTTTGGATGATTTTCTCACGATTCGTCAAACCGATTTTGGTATTTTTTTTAAATATATATAAAAGATGGTATCTTCTACAAAAGGACATTTCCAATTTTTGCAAAAAAATTTTGTTTGCAAACATTATTCGCAATTTTTAACTTCTCCATCGTGGCGAGATGGCGCTTTTGTATGATGTTGTTGGGCATTGCATTAGTAACCGTAACAAAAAAAAAATTTTTTGGCACTTTAACGGAGCGGAAGTTATTTACATTTTTTGTCTTCATAGGCCACAGTACGTAGAGAAAAACAAAATTTCATAAAAAATTTACTAGTCTGTAAAAAAATGTAAATAACTCCCGCCCCCTTAAAGTGCCAAAAAATTTTTTTTTGCCAATAGTTACTAATGGAATGCCCAACAACATCATACAAAAGCGCCATCTGACCACGATGGAGAAGTTAAAAATTGCGAATAAAGTTTGCAAAAAATTTTTTTTGCAAAAGTTAGAATCGTGGTTTGGTAGAAGATACCATCTTTTATATATATTTAAAAACTTAGCAAAATCGGTTTGACCAATCGTGAGAAAATCATCAAAAAGTAAGGAATTTCGAAAAGTGGTGATAGCTATAACTTTGAAAATAATTCGAATTTCGAAAAACTGGCCCAAACGTATTTTTTTCAATTTAAAACTTTGTCACAAATTTGGCGTAAGTATATAAGAAGTAAGAAATGTATTAAACTATAAGTAAGATTTTGAGGGCACACGAACAATGTACATATATATCCGTACCGTAGCATAAATAAATATTAATTTTATAAAATAACTAATAAATTTATTGAGTTAATTTTTCCCCGATTATAATATATATAGAAAATAGTATATATATAGTTTCCATTCACTGGGCATTTAATGTTCGGTCTACCCGAACTTAGACTTCCTTACTTGTTTTCGTTTGTTTTTGTTTCCTTTCTCAGACATTTAAAGCCAAGCAGACATGATTTTTAAAACCGTGACGTCACAGTTTTTTTTAAATGCGGGATCTTATTAATTGGATCATGTTTAATAGCCATATTGTAGAGTAATTTTAAGGTTTTTGGGCAATCACATTTTCACCGATACACAGATTTCACATTTTCACAATTAACGATAAATTTATCGAAATATATCGAAGTCCAAATGAAACCTGGGGCCATGCCCTTTCGTTTGATACCCATATTGTAGGGCAATTTTGAGGTTTTTGGGCAATCACATTTTTACCGATAACTCAGTTATTGATCAATTTATCGAAATATATCGAAGTCCAAATAAAACCTGTGGTCATGCCCTTTCTTTTGTTACCCATATTGTGGAGTAATTTTAAGGTTTTTGGGCAATCACATTTTCGCCGATACCTCAGTTATCGATAAATTTATCGAAATATATCGAAGTCCTAATGAAACCTAGGATAATCGCATTTCGACTGATAACTCAGTTATCGATAAATTTATCGAAATATATCGAAGTCCAAATGAGATCTGGGACCTTCCAGTTTTGTTTGTTACTCATATTGTACGAAGTTTCTACACCTGTATGCGAAATATCATAAGGTCAAATGTACTCAGAGTTATATGGAAAAACAAAAAAATCGAAAAGTTACGGTCCCTAGCATGACCGGACCCCCCAAAATTAAAAAAGTAAATAGCTTATACCTCCTTCCAGACTATTAGGTGTCTGCCTACCAAATTTTAACAAAATCCGTCTTGCCATTTTCATGTTATTGAGGACATCCAAACATCCAAACATCGCTACATTCACATTTATAATATTAGTAAGATATAAAAAAAGAGCTCCCAATACTTGTAGAGCACGACTATATCGCGAAGTCACAGGCCGCATTCTTTCAAGAAACAAAGGAATCGCTAAAAGAGGAGGAGTTCGTTGTTTGCCTTGACTTGGCTGGAAATTATAGCTTTGTAATTCAAGACTCCGTTCAGGCAAACCATTGGTCAAACAAACAGGCAACACTGCATCCATATGTGATTTACTATAGGGATAACGGCGAAACCCAGCACCATAGTTTTGTTATTATATCTGAATGCAATAAGCACGATTCTGTGGCAGTTAGCATTTTTAATGAACAAATTATTCGTTATTTGGTAAACATACACGGCAAAGAGCATTTAAAAAAGCTAATTTTTTCTCTGGTGCGTCAGCAGCTCAACACAAGAACAAGTCAAATTTTATAAACATGGTCTGTTTGCAGAGAGATACCGGTATACGCATTCAACACATCCTGCGTCTTTCGTATACTGGCCGTGTGTAAGAAGCGTGTCAAACATTATTATATGAATCAGTGCAAATGTGAGTTCTGCGCATGCGCAAGTTTTGTTTGTGTTAGTGAATTGTCGTAGCGCGTTTAAAAAAAATATCAAAGGGCTCAAAAAGGGTCACTATCCCCATTACACAAATTGTGCATAGTTTTAGTTATAAAATCTTTGATTATTCGATTAAATAATGAAAATATAATGCATAAGTGGATATATTTACTATTTAAACATATTGAATTACGAAAATAAAAGCATTAAAATTCATGTTTTTGAAGTGAAAAAAAAAAATCAAACATACTTGTACATAAATATATACATATATAGTAGGCAGGCTTTGCGTATTTATTATTTACACATGGCTTATAACCATACAAATTATATTATTCGCGTATACATACATTAAAAATACGATAAATTCAAATTTTTCGAAAATAAATAAATTCATATATCCATACTTATTTCTATATAGAATATAAGGTTTTGCATTTTTATTATTTAAATATGGCTCACATCCATGCAACGTAGTACTAAAACGGGTTATTGGTGATGAAATAATATCAACTTCGTAAAAATGTTCGTATTTGTTGTTTGAAAAATAATAATAAGCTACAGAGAATTTTTTTATTTGGTAAAATAATGTCATATCCGCTACCTTGGGTATTTTTGGCATGGTTTAATGTTAGTTAGTGAAAGGAGTGATAAGAAAAACGAAGTGAATTTATTTACATTTTGTTAAAGTATGCATTTATTTATGCCCCTTTGTTTACAAAAGTTTAACGACATCCTTGAGATTTTGTCTCCTTCTCTCATGGTATAGCTGTACTGTAATGTTTGACACGCTTCACTGTTCGGTATTATCTATATAGAAGTATTACATATATGGCATTCAATATAATTTCTTCGCGACATCACATGGCAAGAGAGCCTACGACGGAATAGGAGGGACGGTTAAAAGAAATGCTTACCGAGCAAGTTTGCAACGACCGGTGCATTCACAAATAACCACTACAATCGATTTATTCGAATGGGCGCAGCATTTTTTAAATATAAACTTTGACTTTTGCACGATTTCAGAATATGAAATTGAGGCTGATCGGTTAAAGTCTAGATTTGCGAATGGCTTTTTGTCTTATGCAGGATCGAGAAATAATCACACTTCTGTTTGAAAAAAAAAAACCGTGATTCTAGGTTGTATTTTTCGCTAATATCCACACTATTTCGTAAGCTTTTTATAAGATATCACCACACATATTCAACTTAAAATTACCTCAAATATCCAAAAACATATTCCTAGACGTTGAGTTGACAGTTGAGTGTTTGACTACTCTAAAACTTGTTCAATAAATGAATTTGAAAATGATTTTTTTATTTTTTTTTATTTAGAGGAGGTGTTCAAATTAAAATATCTGTTATTCATAGGGGCGGGCCATTTTTTTCCTCGACGGAATATTTTAAAGAACCTATTTTTTACATATGTTACTTTTTTTTGTGAAAAAAGATTGATCGGCAAATTTTTTTTTTTTTGCACGGTCTTCGCAAAAAGTTCCAAAATGTATCCATTCAAAATTAAATTTTTCAAAATCGAAAAATTCATTCTTGTAGAGTTTTTAAAGACGAGGAAATTGATCTCTCAATTATCAAAATCGGTTTAGTATATCCCGAGTTATTCAATTTTTAACCAAAAAGGACACAAAATTTCAATTATCGATAAAACAGGATAAAACTAAAAAAAGTGAGGATGGATATGTGTTTGTATTGCCATCAGCTACTCGATAATACCACTATTGACTAAAATTTAATTTTTACAATTTTAAGTGATTCGTTTCAGAAATTCTTACCCAAATATAAAAAAAGTGATGTTAGATTCCTTGTCTTAATGTGAACTGGACGTATGTAACTTGACCCTCATTGCATACGTCCCTCATCGCATTCTAGCATAGACTTGGCACCCTTGTAGGTGGACCTATATCGGGTGGTCCCATAGATGTTTAGTATCGACAATTCCTTTTGTAATCTTTATATATATAATAAGCTGGTCTGATCTATTTATGTGGGGTGAGAATAAAACAACGTTTTTTCCACCTTACAGCTCAACGTTTCGCTAAGATTTTCTTAGCATCTTCAGGAGCGTAACTATTAGTTTATTTATAAAACCATAAAAAGAACAAAAATACAAAAACAACATTAGTAAGTGTTACATATTGATGCACAAAGTTTAAATACACATTAAACATTTATATCTAACGTACACTGAAAAAGGTAGATTTTCACATTACATCTAATATTAACGTTTCAAAACACTAAACAATAATATTGTTACATTAAAATTTAACAAAAATTAACATATCATGTTGATACCATCATTAGTGGTACACTTGTCATACTAAACTATAAACATAACAAATACGTTGCTGCTATTTCATCGGTGTCTTCTTTTTTGTTAATTGTATATTCCCTTTTTTGCATTATACGAAGGCTCTCCAAAGTATATCTCGCCTTTTCTCTTCGTTCCTTATCTAATATTCTTGTGTTGGCAAAATCAGCTGTATGGTTGTTTGTTATTGCATGCTGTGATAGTGCTGTGCTGAATTTCTGTTTCCTTATATCGGCCTCATGCTCTGCTAGTCTAATGCTTAGATTTCTCTTAGTCGTACCGATATAAACCTTATTACAATTCTCGTTGTTGTAGCCTTTGCAAGTTACTTCGTACACCACATTACTTTGTTGTTGCTGATCTATTGGGATTTTCGTTTTTGTGAAGCATGTCGCTAGTGTGCAATTCGATTTTAGGCTAAGCATAAGTTTGGTTTTGGTATGATGTTTGTGAAATTTTCTGAGAGCCCGGGAACGAATGTGACGCTAAAATATGTTTGGGTTCATTTGGCATATATATCTGTAGTTGGTGAAGGATTTATTTATTATGTTTTGCATTTCTATTATTTTTTGTTGAATTAAGTTATTTGTTAAGTGGACTGGGTAATTATTTTTCTTTAGCGTTTTTTTAATTAATTTAATGTTGGCGTCGTGAAATTTGGGATGACTTATTGTTAGTATTTTATGTATGAAGTTTTTCGCAGTATTTACTTTGTATTTTTTATGTTGTGAGGATAGGAAATTGATTAGGCGTCCAGATGATGTAGGTTTCGAGTACCAGTCTAATATTATATTGTTGTTGTTTTTGTGTATTCGGACGTCGAGAAATGGGATATTGCCGTTTTCCTCCATTTCCATGGTAAACTTTATTCTTTCATGGTATGTATTAAGAGTTTTTAGGATGAGTTAAAAATTTTATGTTTGTGTTATTTTGTTGTTTTAATTCCGAGAAAGTATTGTCAAGTATTTCATCCATCACTATATCTGCGATCGTCGGGGAAAGGGGGTTACCCATGGGCATTCCAAATGTCTGAGCATAAATTTTATTGTTGCAAACTAAATAGTTGTTGTCTTTTAGGCAGAAGTCTAATATGTTTTGAAATTTATTCTTTGGTATATTTGTTGTTTCTTTAATTCTATCCCATTTTTTCATTATTATTTTAGAGGCTAAAGTGGTCGGTATATTAGAGAAGAGAGACACAACATCAAACGACACTAACACTTCTTCATCACATATATTTACTTTGGATAATCTTTCTTTTAGGTCATACGCATTGTTAATGTTATATTTCTCTTTTAGTTGCTTGACAAGTATTCCCTTTTCGTGCCTGGACCAGAACTAGTGTTTGCGCGGACTGGTTGACACCGGACGAGAGCGGGTGGTCCCGCTTTATTTAACTCTGCTCGTTCGGTGGGCTTATCGCGTGGTGTGTGGACAGCTGTTAGCCAGGGCGTCCTCAAGGCGCCTCGATGGCCCTACACGCTTCGTTTGGGGTAGTTTGTCTACCTCGCTGTTGATTACTTTCTGCCTAGCGAGGTTGCGCGTGTAATATCGCTGCTTCGGCGGTTTGTCGTATTTCATCGTCATGACATGTTTCGCTATCGTGAATCGCCCTCCGTACTGGTGAAACTTTTCTTGTGGTGTGCCATTACTGCCTGCCGTATGTATTATTGGTCCCGCATCTCGACCAATTGTTGCTTTTCCGAAAGGTGTTTAAACGTAGTCAAAGCATTGAGTCGAGCCGGTGGTGTTGGATCTGTTGGCATGGTGGGCTGCAGTCGCTTTCCATCGAGCGAGATGGTGATCCCCCGGCTGCGCAGAAAATCCACTCCTATTAGCATTTGTTCCGCTAAACTGGGCATTGCTAATACCAACAGGCTGGTGGTCTTTTCCTGGAACGTTATTTTTGCTCGGAACAAGCACGAGCTTGAAATATACCAACTGGATTTGGCTTGACTTCGGGTGTGATCGTATTTGGCGGTGCTTCAGATGTTGATGGATTTTGTCGTCAATATATGTTATGGTGGCTCCTGTGTCCACCAATGCTCGAATCTCAATGCCCTCTATGGTTACCTCAATGTAGAAACGGCCATCGTGTTTTTCTCTTGGGCTGGTGTTGGTTATAGCTAAGGCGTTCGTGGTTACTCCTAGTGCTGGATGGCAGGGGCAATCCCTGGACATGGTCCCATCACGGCCGCATCTGGAACAGAACAGGCGGGCCAATCGGCGGCAGTGCTTGAGCATGTGACCCTGTCCCTTGCATCTCCAGCATGTTGTGCGGCTATCGTAATTTAGCATGGCCAGACTGTGAGTCGCCTTCTGAGCTTGTCTGATCTCATCTGCTTTTAGCAGCTCATACTCGTCTGTCAAGTCCACGAGCTCCTCAATTGTTCGGAATTCTCTCCTTTTCGCGAAAAGTCGGTACTCTACCGTAGGCCATTATAAATTCGGTCTAAATTGTCTACATTGGCCATTGTCGGGTGCTGGCGAGTGAGAGTTTGCAATTCCAGGATGTAGTCATTAGCAGTCTCGTAATCTTGCTGCTTTCGTTGCCGAATGGCCTGTTCTAGCTGGCTCAGGCGTCGCCGGGAGAAAAAAAATCGTTCGGCTTCTCGACGGAACTCCCTCCATCTATGAATATGTGGTTTGCGTATTCGGAACCACTGTAGCGCCTTGCCCCGTAATAGTTCTGGTAATCAAGCAGCTTGTCTAGTGGGATACAATAACACTCCGCTAATTCTTCGATCCTCTCCAGGAAGTCGTGAAGCATTTCACCCCCGTCATAGTGAATGCACCATCTGCGGACTGTAGTCATTATTTCGGCATCGCATACCTCAATTTGTTGCTGTCGTATTTGCTTAGGAACTGCTGCGGGTCCCCCAACAAAATAGTGGGCATGCCATCTGTCGGTAACTTCACCGGTCTCTTCTCCTCGGCGGCGATTTCCTCCTCTGGCTCCTTCAATAAATTTTCGGTGGATGCGCGTTTTCTTTTTACTCGCACGTACGCGCTCAATGCATTGCGTAAGTCGGCGACGGTTATTCCGTCCACGAATATGCGATGGCGCTTGCACTCCTGGGCTAGCTGTTCCTTCTTCAGTACATAAATCCAACTTAGGGAATCGACGATTAGGGTGTTTTGTGTGTTGTCCATTTCTGTGTTCGGTGGACTCGCTTCTGCAGTGTTGGTGTTTTTATAATCTTTTGCACGGGAGCCATTTGTGAGGTGGGTTTCATCGTAGGCTGGGGCAACGCTCAGCCAATCCAAGATCAAGTAGAAGTCCAACTTCCTTTACTAATAACAACACAGTGATTTAGAGGTGATATTCTAGTCGGACACACATACACACCTAGAGGTATGTCTACTTGGGCAAGGTGAGTAAGATGGCAGGGCGATGGATTGGTATTTGAGTACCGATGGATGGTAGGGAGTTGGCGAGTGTCGGCAAAACGGCTGGTGGATGTCAGTGGAACGGTTGGTTGGTGCCGGTGGATTTTTGTGTAACGGTTGGTGAAGGCCGGTGGATCGGTGCCCAGTCACCGTAAAGCCAGTGGATGTCGGTGGAACGGTTGGTTGATGCCGGTGAATATCGGTGGATCAATTGGTGATTTCCGGTGGATCGGTGCCAGGTTACCGATGACCGGTAGACCAATTGGTGAATGCCGGTGGATCGGTGCCAGGTTACCGATGAGCGGTGGAGCGATTGGTGAATGCCGGTGGTTCGGTGCCAAGTTACCTTATGACCGGTGGACGTCGGTGGAACGGTTGGTGGATGCCGGTGGATTTTTGTTTAACGGTTGGTGAAGGCCGGTGGATCGCTGCCCAGTCACCGTAAGTCCAGTGGATGTCGGTGGAACGGTTGGTTGATGCCGGTGAATATCGGTGGATCAATTGGTGATTTCCGGTGGATCGGTGCCAGGTTACCGATGACCGGTAGACCAATTGGTGAATGCCGGTGGATCGGTGCCAGGTTACCGATGACCGGTGGAGCGATTGGTGAATGCCGGTGGATCGGTGCCAAGTGGCCTTGTGGACGGGACAATGATCCAAAGATCACTTCTCCACGTCCAGTAGACACTACCAAAAGAATCGAGAGCGGAGGGTTGTTGTGGGAAAATGAAATCAATTTATTTAATTTGGTGAGGCACCGTTGAGTGCCGAATACCAATTCTCTTCTTTATTAATAAAATTCAGCTTATTTATACTCTAAAAAGTCTTATGTACTAGCTATTTACTATCATACATATTTACTTCTAATTCTTACAGGCTAAACATAATGCTGTGCACATATTCATATGTGCATAGATCCGAATAGTACAATATCGCGGGTTAATTCACTGTTCAGTACTTCACTGTACAACACTTGAAAATAAACTGATTGATGTGCGCTGTCTTTGCTCCTTTATATACCCTAGCAGATTAAACTTCATCACCTAGAAATGTCTACACATTTCTGGGTTATTCGTGCAATAGTGTTCTCGAAGCGTTTATCTGTCGTCATCTCTTCTTTGTGTCACATTCGCAAATATGCGAGCCGTCTCTCGCTCTCACGTCATTTACCTAAACAGCCGTAGCTCTCGTAGTGACGCTCGTGGTGGGAGATGAGCAATTTTTGAGAATATTCGCCACAGTATTGATTCTGCTGAACGCTTTAGGGTCAAGGGAAGAGTGAGGGGAAAGTGTGTCGTCCGCCGCGGCAGAGCCCCGTATCGCGGCATAAGACCCAGGATTGGGAGGGGAAGCTCTTTGTCGTTGCGCCAAGGAGGCTAGGCTATGATGTATTGCCATGCGGAGCTATGATCATAAGTGCAGCGCTGTAGCTATCGACTAAGCCCTCGTACCACGGCAAGGTGTCCACCCTTCACGGGGGCCTAATAAGAAAGTTGCCAAATTTTTGCTTAAATACAAAAAAAAAAAACTTTTCTTTTTGAACTAGCTGACCCGGCAGACGTTGTCCTGGCACAAATTTATTTCCCTGTATGTTTCTCTAACCCGCACCCCATAATTCTAATTTAATCCTTATCACTATCTCCTTCGTAAAGGAACCACGCCCCTTTTTCGTTATCCCCAGTTTTTTTTGGAGGTGGCAGGGATTGATCTTATATAACTCCTCACAAAATTTCAGTGGTCTAACCTAACTGACTAAGAAGTATTTCATTAGTATGGGAGGTGCCACGCCCCCTTTTCGTTAACTCGAATTTTTAGGAGGTGTTAGGGATCGATCACATATAAATCCGCACCAAATTTCAGTGGTCTAACCTAAATACTTCCCGTGATGTGGACTATGAAATATTTCATTCGTATTGGAGGTGCAACGCCCCCTTTTTCTTTATCCCCAATTTTTATGAAAGTGGTAGGGCTCGATCTCATACAGCCTCTCACCAAATTTCAGTGGTCTAACATAAATAATTCCAGAGATACGGACAATGAAAATTTCCAATTGTATGGTAGGTGCCACGCCCCCTTTTTCATTATCCCCAATTTGTTTGAAGGTGGTAGGGATCGATCTCGTACAACCTCTCACAAAATTTCAGTTGTCTAACATAAATAATTCCAGAGATACGGACAATGAAAAATTCCATTTGTATGGGAGGTGCCACGCCCCCATTTTCGTTATCCCCAATTTTTTTGGAGGTGGTAGGGATTGATCTCGTACAATCCCTCACCAAATTTCAGTGGTCTATCCCGAATACTTCCAGAGATACGGAAAATGAAAAATTCCATTTGTATGGGAGGTGCCACGCCCCCTATATATCAAAATATTTTATAATTATATATAATTTGAATTTTATTTATATATATAAATAGATTTAAGGTCAATTTTGAAGATATAGTCATTTTTATATTAAAAATGTCACAATTTACCTATTCGATGCAAAAAGATTTCGCATTTTTCTCATTAGGTAACATCACCACCAGGATCTCGTCTATTTTCCTTTATGAATCCCTTAGCTTATGATGTGTGGCTTTACGTTTTGGCGGCCTATATCCTTGTGTCATTATTTCGTTGCGAAATTCTCCCCCATTGAATGGAGTGGCAGGTATCCTTAAGATATGAAGAAAAACAACAATATCAATCAGTTTTCACTGGCAAATAGTTTCTGGTTTACAATTGGTACTCTGATGCAATTCGTATGATCGTATTTGGCGGTGCTTCAGATGTTGATGGATATTGTCGTCAATATATGTTATGGTGGCTCCTGTGTCCACCAATGCTCGAATCTCAATGCCCTCTATGGTTACCTCAATGACGAAACGGCCATCATGTTTTTATCTTGGGCTGGTGTTGGTTATAGCTAAGGCGTTCGTGGTTACTCCTAGTGCTGGATGGCAGGGGCAATCCCTGGACATGGTCCCATCACGGCCGCATCTGGAACAGAACAGGCGGGCCAATCGGCGGCAGTGCTTGAGCATGTGACCCTGTCCCTTGCATCTCCAGCATGTTCTGCGGCTATCGTAATTTAGCATGGTCAGACTGTGAGTCGCCTTCTGAGCTTGTCTGATCTCATCTGCTTTTAGCAGCTCATACTCGTCTGTCAAGTCCACGAGCTCCTCAATTGTTCGGAATTCTCTCCTTTTCGCGAAAAGTCGGTACTCTACCGTAGGCCATTATAAATTCGGTCTAAATTGTCTACATTGGCCATTGTCGGGTGCTGGCGAGTGAGAGTTTGCAATTCCAGGATGTAGTCATTAGCAGTCTCGTAAACTTGCTGCTTTCGTTGCCGAATGGCCTCTTCTAGCTGGCTCAGGCGTCGCCGGGAGAAAAAAAAATCGTTCGGCTTCTCGACGGAACTCCCTCCATCTATGAATATGTGGTTTGCGTATTCGGAACCACTGTAGCGCCTTGCCCCGTAATAGTTCTGGTAATTAAGCAGCTTGTCTATTGGGATACAATAACGATCCTCTCCAGGAAGTCGTGAAGCATTTCACCCCCGTCATAGTGAATGCCCTATCTGCGGACTGTAGTCATTATTTCGGCATCGCATACCTCAATTTGTTGCTGTCGTATTTGCTTAGGAACTGCTGCGGGTCCCCCAACAAAATAGTGGGCATGCCATCTGTCGGTAACTTCACCGGTCTCTTCTCCTCGGCGGCGATTTCCTCCTCTGGCTCCTTCAATAAATTTTCGGTGGATGCGCGTTTTCTTTTTACTCGCACGTACGCGCTCAATGCATTGCGTAAGTCGGCGACGGTTATTCCGTCCACGAATATGCGATGGCGCTTGCACTCCTCGGCTAGCTGTTCCTTCTTCAGTACATAAATCCAACTAAGGGAATCGACGTTTAGGGTGTTTTGTGTGTTGTCCATTTCTGTGTTCGGTGGACTCGCTTCTGCAGTGTTGGTGTTTTTATCTTCTTTTGCATGGGCGCCATTTGTGAGGTGGGTTTCATCGTAGGCTGGGGCAACGCTCAGCCAATCCAAGATCAAGTAGAAGTCCAACTTCCTTTACTTATAACAACACAGTGATTTAGAGGTGATATTCTAGTCGGACACACATACACACCTAGAGGTATGACTACTTGGGCAAGGTGAGTAAGATGGCAGGGCGATGGATTGGTATTTGAGTACCGATGGATGGTAGGGAGTTGGCGAATGTTGGCAAAACGGCTGGTGGATGTCAGTGGAACGGTTGGTTGGTGCCGGTGGATTTTTGTGTAACGGTTGGTGAAGGCCGGTGGATCGGTGCCCAGTCACCGTAAAGCCAGTGGATGTCGGTGGAACGGTTGGTTGATGCCGGTGAATATCGGTGGATCAATTGGTGATTTCCGGTGGATCGGTGCCAGGTTACCGATGACCGGTAGACCAATTGGTGAATGCCGGTGGATCGGTGCCAGGTTACCGATGACCGGTGGAGCGATTGGTGAATGCCGGTGGTTCGGTGCCAAGTGGCCTTGTGGACGGGACAATGATCCAAAGATCACTTCTCCACCTCCAGTAGACACTACCAAAAGAATCGAGAGCGGAGGGTTGTTGTGGGAAAATGAAATCAAACTATTTAATTTGGTGAGGCACCGTTGAGTGCCGAATACCAATTCTCTTCTTAATTAATAAAATGCAGCTTATTTATGCTCTAAAAAGTCTTATGTACTAGCTATTTACTATCATACATATTTACTCCTAATTCTTACAGGCTAAACATAATGCTGTGCACATATTCATATGTGCATTGGTCCGAATAGTACAATATCGCGGGTTAATTCACTGTTCAGTACTTCACTGTACAACGCTTGAAAATAAACTGATTGACGTGCGCTGTCTTTGCTCCTTTATATACCCTAGCAGACTAAACTTCATCACCTAGAAATGTCTACACATTTCTGGGTTATTCGTGCAATAGTGTTCTCGAAGGGTTTATCTGTCGTCATCTCCTCTTTGTGTCACATTCGCAAATATGCGAGCCGCCCTCCCTCTCTAGCTCCCACGTCATGTACCTAAACAGCTGTAGCTCTCGTAGTGACGCTCGTGGTGGGAGATGAGCGATTTTTGAGAATATTCGCCACAGTATTGATTCTGCTGAACGCTTTAGGGTCAAGGGAAGAGTGAGGGGAAAGTGTGTAGTCCGCCGCGGCAGAGCCCCGTATCGCGGCATAACACCCAGGATTGGGAGGGGAAGCTCTTTGTCGTCGCGCCAGGGAGGCTAGGCAATGATGTATTGCCATGCGGAGCTATGATCATAAGTGCAGCGCTGTAGCTATCGACTAAGCCCTCGTACCACGGCAAGGTGTCCACCCTTCACGGGGGCCTAACAAGAAAGTTTAAAAAGAAAGTTGCCAAATTTTTGCTTAAATACAAAAAAAAAACCTTGTCTTTTTGAACTAGCTGATCCGGCAGCCGTTGTCGTGGCACAAATTTATTTCCCTGTATGTTTCTCTAACCCGCACCCCATAATTCTAATTTAATCCATATCCGTATCTCCTTCGTAAAGGAACCACGCCCCTTTTTCGTTATCCCCAGTCTTTTTTAGGAAGTGTTAGGGATCGATCACATATAACCCTCACCAAATTTCAGTGGTCTAACATAAAGACTATGAAATGTTTCTTTTGTAAAGGAGGTGCCACGCCCCCTTTTTGTTTATCTCCAGTTTTTTTTTTGGAGATGATAGGGTTTAATCTCATTTAACTCCTCATGAAATTTCAGTGGTCTAACATAAATACTTCCCGTGATGTGGACTATGAAATATTTCATTCGTATGGGAGGTGCAACGCCCCCTTTTTCGTTATCCCAATTTTTATGAAAGTGGTAGGGCTCGATCTCATACAGCCTCTCACCAAATTTCAGTGGTCTAACATAAATAATTCCAGAGATACGGACAATGAAAATTTCCAATTGTACGGTAGGTGCCACGCCCCCTTTTTCATTATCCCCAATTTGTTTGAAGGTGATAGGGATCGATCTCGTACAACCTCTCACAAAATTTCAGTTGTCTAACATAAATAATTCCAGAGATACGGACAATGAAAAATTCCATTTGTATGGGAGGTGCCACGCCCCCATTTTCGTTATACCCAATTTTTTTGGAGGTGGTAGGGATTGATCTCGTACAATCCCTCACCAAATTTCAGTGGTCTATCCCGAATACTTCCAGAGATACGGAAAATGAAAAATTCCATTTGTATGGGAGGTGCCACCTATATATCAAAATATTTTATAATTATATATAATTTGAATTTTATTTATATATATAAATAGATTTAAGGTCAGTTTTGAAGATATAGTCATTTTTATATTAAAAATGTCACAATTTACCTATTCGATGCAAAAAGATTTCGCATTTTTCTCATTAGGTACCATCACCACCAGCATCTCGTCTATTTTCCTTTATGAATCCCTTAGCTTATGATGTGTGGCTTTACGTTTTGGCGGCCTATATCCTTGTGTCATTTACAATTTATTTCGTTGCGAAATTCTCCCCCATTGAATGGAGTGGCAGGTATCCTTACGATATGAAGAAAAACAACAATATCAATCAGTTTTCACTGGCAAATAGTTTCTGGTTTACAATTGGTACTCTGATGCAACAAGGATCTGATATAAATCCAAAATCCATTTCTACGCGAATTGTTAGCGCAATATGGTGGTTCTTTACTTTGATAATTATTGCTTCTTACACAGCTAACTTGGCCGCCTTTTTGACAGTAGAGCGTATGATTACGCCAATTGAAAATGCGGAGGACTTGGCCAGTCAAACAGAAATATCGTACGGAACTCTCGAAAGTGGTTCCACAATGACATTCTTTCGGGACTCAATTTTACAGACATACAACAAAATGTGGCGTAGCATGGAGAACAAAAAATCAACAGCATTCACCACAACATATGAAGAGGGCATTAGGAGGGTTAATCAAGGAAACTATGCATTTCTTATGGAATCCACAATGATTGACTATATAGTACAACGAGACTGTAATCTGACTCAAATCGGTGGGCTGTTGGACACAAAAGGTAAGATATCTTTTCATAGACTCCATTATATTTAAAACAATTATGGGTTGTCAATAACACTGTGACACAAAATGAGAGTTCATCTTTCCGTAATTGATGAAATCAAATGGAGTTGAAACTTTATCGTTCCCATATCAAACCCTCTTACTGGGTTTTAGCCTATAGGTCTGGTTTAATTTTAATTTAGAGTTGGTAACCCTGTGTATGAGAAAAATGTATTCAAACTTATGTGTTTTTTTTGTAGATATATTCTATTTTTTGGATCGAGGAACTCATTTATGGAATTAATTTTTACCCAAATATTACGATTTTTCAAATTTTTCATGGAAAACGATACATATTTTTAGTTTTATTGTATGTATGTATGTATTTATTTATTACAGCTATATTAAGCCTAGTACAAGTGTCGGCATTTTTTTTTTTTTTGAGTATGTATTGGTTAATGCGAGAGTAACTTCGCTTCAGTGGTGCTAATAACAAAACTTTCGCGTCAGTTGCTTAATCGACAGCAAGGAAGTAACAACGTGATCGCTTTGATGTAAAATTTGTATATAATTTATGCACGACTAAAAATTACTGACATACATTTTTTCATGAGTTCAAGTTATCTTTTTAACTCAAAGTTATAGTACATTTACACCGCACCAAATTTGGCGAATTCAAATGAGCCAGTTCGACACCGTTTACACTGGAAAATTTGCATTTGCCTTCACCTTCCTTGCAAGAATCTTCTACCAGGAAAAAAAGCCACCGAAAGAAAATGCATTACCATTAAACACCTGTAGGGAGTGTAATGGGGTGTGGTTGCTGAGTCACCGCGCTCAATCCCGACTCTTGCGTCCTCGTTCGTGCACTCTGGGCAACGTTGAGCTACCTAGGCTCGCGGCAGAAAGACAGGGAGCCCCGGGGGGGCCACTCTGACATACTTGGTTTAAGGGCTCACCGGGGTCTTTTTCGCAGCGTCTGTACACCAAGAGGTGCGGCTGTAAGCGGGCGTCTGTCTTGAAGCAAGCGGCTCGCTATATAAATGTGCAAAACTTTTCCCTCCCAATCCAGGGTGTTATGCGATACCGTGCCCATTGGACGTTTGCAGCCGGGAGGCAAATCGTGGCTGTAGTCGAACGGAGCCTCACTGATACGGGGCCGCCTCAGGGAGTAACTATGGTCTTACCGCGGTATGGGGCTCTGCCGCGGCGGACGACACACTTCCCCTTACACTACCCTTGACCCTAAGCTGGCCTTGTCCGGCGAGGGGTCGTACGAACAAGATGAAGAACACACAAAATACAAAGCAATTAACGACTTCGTTTACTCCGCAGCAGAGAAGAACTATGCTGGAGCAAGCGAAAACACAACGCCGGAGGACAAACTCCGCCTCAAAGTTAACTGGGAGGCCGACAGCGATGGAAACTACGGGTCAGTCATCCCCCAAACTGCTATCAAGTAAGGGTGACTTGATGGGAGCAAGCAACAGTGCGGCTGCCTACGCAGTCAAGCAGAAAACGGCGGAAGCTAAACTTCCATCAAGCGCTGGTACGAAACCCAATCTCTTCACATCTGGGGCAATGGTCTCACGACCTGGTTTCAGAGTTTCGAAAGAGAAGGACGACGCCGCAAAGGGAGAGACCGCGATGGCAACTACGAGTCAGAATCCCCCCAAAGAGGCATCTCCCCGACGCTTTGCGTACTGGGATAAAAGAAAGGCCGCAAGGATCCTTAAAAAATATGAGGGAGCATCACAGGAGAAGCTGTCGCCGGAAGAAAGGAAGATGGCCCTATGTGCCTAAGAGGGTGAACGGTAATCCCTTCAAACGCCAGAGATCGGACGGAGAGGTAGACCCCCATCCGAAGCGTCATCAGGTCAACCCCGTAGTGGGAAAACTCAGCTTTGCTGAAGTAACCAAGGACAGAATCCTTATAGGTTTCATTGACCGAGGTAACGACCGTTGGTCCATCCCCAAAGACCAGTGGCTGTATGTCCGGAATGAAATGGGCAGGGCCCTCCTCCACTTAATGCGTGAGTCTCCGGGTAGTCCGCCGCGAGGTACTGACGCGGGCTGGCACCAAGGTCAGATCAAAATATTCGCGTGCGAGGATGCAAGAACTGTCGCACTGTATAAGGCAGCAGTTGCAAGACTGGGTGAAGTCTATCCAGGGGCAAGACTAGATGTCGTCGACTGGAAGGACATTCCTGCTCGGCCAAGGGCAAGGGCATGGATTCCTGCCGTCCCTGCAGAACACGAGAATATTCTTGAGATGCTGCAGGTCTGCAATCCGTCTCTCCCGACGCAGGATTGGGGCGTCAATCTGGTCGATGATGTGGTTGGGCCCAATAGACAGGTGGTTATCACTCTGAATAAGGAGGCGCTCGAGCCCCTTAAACGGTGCAACGGACGAGTGCATTACGGCTTGGGTCAGATCGTGATCCACGTATACCGTGGCGATGCACAGCGCGCTGCTATTCCGGACGCTCCGGAGGACTCGGAGATCGAGGCATCGGAAGGGGAAGCAGAGGAGTCCGACGCGGTCCTTATCCAAGAGCCCTGGGTCAATAGCTCTAGGATCTGTGGATTGGGGACTAAGGGGTACAAGCTCATCCAAGCCAATGATGAGGGCAAGGTCAGAACCTGTATTTTGGTAAAGTCTGAGCTAAACACCTTTCTATTACCCAACTACTCAAATGGTGACGTTACAGCTGCCAGCTTAACAGTCGGCAGCACCAGCCTAACGATGGCGGCGGTCTATATGCCCTATGACGCCGAAGAACCTCCTCCACAAAAGGAGGTGAAAGATCTGGTGGATAATTTCTGTACGGGCCATCTTATTATTGGAGCTGACGCTAATGCTCACCACGTCCAGTGGGGAAGCTCCGATATTAACGCTAGGGGCGAGTCTCTGTTTGACTACCTACTAACAACTAACCTGGTGGTTTGTAACGTGGGTAACGAGCCTACTTTTATAACTAAAGCTCGTAGGGAGGTTATAGACCTCACTGTTTGTAGCGAAGGCGCTTATGAGTGGGTCAGAAAATGGCGTGTTCTTGATGAGCATTCATTTTCTGACCATCGGTACATAGAAATTGTGTTAGACTTTATTGTTGAGCAGCCAGTTATGAAACGAAATCCACGCAACACTAACTGGCAGCTACATAACCAAATATTAGCTAGGGACCTACCAGTATTACCTCCACAAGCCCCCTCATCAGTGGGAGAACTGGATGATCTGGTAAAGACCTTTACAACGGCGCTCTCAAATGCCCTAGAGCAGGCTTGTCCAGTACCAAAACCACGCGGCAAACATAGACCCCACTGGTGGTCTTACGACCTGCATTCGTTCCGTATATCATGCAGGAAGCAATTTAACAAGGCCAAGAGCATCGGTACGGAACCTGAATGGCTCGAATATAAAGCTAAACTGAGGGCCTATAAAAAGGCTCTAAGGCAAGCGAAGAGAACTTCGTGGAGAAATTTCTGCACCGGGGTCGAAAAAGTCGATGATACAGCGAGACTTAGACGAGTGCTATCAAAAACTCAAACAGCCATTAGCTATTTACGGAAGCCTGACGGATCTTGGACCAGCACGGAAGGGGAGACCCTGGAGCTGCTCCTGAACACACACTTTCCGGGGAACTTGTATGATGCACCTGTAGCATCTGCAACAAACCTGGCGGTAAACATACCCACTACGGAGGAAAGGGTAAGGTGGGCAATCAAAAGCTTTGAGCCGTTCAAGGCAGCTGGGCCAGACGGGATTTTCCCCGCACAACTTATAAACACGCTGGAAATATCAGCTAAATGGCTGGTAGTTCTCTATTCAGCCTGCCTGGCTCTTAATTACATTCCGTGCTCCTGGAGAAGCGCCACGGTAGTCTTTATTCCAAAGGCTGGGAAGGCCTAACACTATGAGCCTAAAGACTACAGACCGATCAGTCTCTCGTCTTTTGCACTTAAAACCTTCGAGAGGATAATTAGCGATTATCTCTCCTCTACTATTGATAGCAACCTTATTTCTAGCTATCAACATGCCTACACCAAAGGTAAATCAACGGAAACTGCGCTCCACAGCCTAGTCTCTATTGTTGAAAAATCATTGCACGAAAAGGAGTACTGTCTCGTGGCCTTTCTGGACATCGAAGGGGCTTTCAACAATATAAGGCCGGAGGCTATTAACACTGCTTTAACAAACCTGGGCATAAATAGGTCTCTTATTGGACTAATTGATCAACTACTAAAGGGAAGGAAAATAGTTTCTTCACTGGGAACAGTTGATCTTTCACGCTATGTCACAAGAGGAACGCCTCAGGGTGGTGTTCTCTCCCCGCTCCTATGGAACCTCACCGTAAACTCGCTGCTACGAGACACAAGGTGGGGGGGGGGGGGCGGGAAGATAGTGGCATATGCAGACGATTTAGCTATTGCATATAGGGGCAAATTCCCACAAACCCTGTGTGACTTGATGCAAGTAGCACTGCGAGAAGTTTCTTCATGGTCCTCTCGCTGCGGACTTAGCATCAACCCGGGAAAGGTGGAGCTTGTCCTTTATACCAGGCGGTACAAGATACCACCGCTGAACCTACCAGAACTAGATGGCGTGCGCCTGAACTTAGCTGACAAAGCCAAATTCCTAGGCACAGTTCTAGATAGAAAGATTAACTGGAAGGAGAATGTCATCCAGCGCCAGAGGAAAGCGTGCATTGCACTTTACACGTGTAAAACAGCCATTGGCAAAAAATGGGGGCTCAGCCCCAAAATTTGCAGATGGATCTACACTGCGATAATCCAGCCAATTATGCTGTATGGAGTCGTGGTATGGTGGCCTGCGCTAGGAAAGGCAACAAACCTAAATCTGTTAGGAAAAGTCCACAGATCGAGCATGATCTGTATAAGCGGGGCGTTAAGAACAACGCCCAATGAAGCTCTCCAGGCCATTCTTGGCTTTTTGCCACTCGATCTGGAAGGGTACCGGGCAGCAGCAGCATCGGCTCTGCGTCTAAGGGAAACGTCCGTCTGGGGCGCAAGCACTATTGGACACTCCTGTATTCTAAGATCTTACAGCTTTCTCCCTCTGAGCACAGATCGGTGTGCGACCACAACAGTCGGAGATTGTTGTTTTAGAATAAACATTCCCAGCAGGGAAGACTGGGAGAACATAGATCGGTGTCCCGCTACTAATGGCGGCACTTTTATATACACCGACGGCTCGAAGTTAGACGGCAGAGTCGGAGGAGGGGTTTACTCAAGGGATTTGGACCTAGAACTCTCATTTAGACTACCTGATCACTGCAGCGTCTTCCAGGCTGAAGTTTCTGCAATCATGGACGCCGTGACTTGGATAGGTGAACGCACCATCGGACAGGATATCTGTATTTTCAGCGACAGCCAAGCGGCCATCAAATCCCTTGGCTCTTACTCGTTCAACTCTGAACTGACGCTCAGCTGTCGTCGATCTCTTCAAGAGATGGCCCAACAGAACCGCGTGAACCTCACATGGGTCCCGGGACACAAGGACATTGAGGGAAACTGTAGGGCAGACGAACTTGCCAGGCAGGGCACGACCAAGCAGATTCTTCAAGATAAAGAGCGCATAGGTATGCCGTTTGCCACGTGCAAGCTAATGCTGAAGGAGCATACACTCCGCGAAGCCAACGAAAGTTGGCTACAAGCCCCAGGGTGCCGGATATCCAAGCAAACCTGGCCAAAATGCGATCTTAAAAGATCTAGACACATATACGCCCTAAAAAGGAAGGAAATCTCCATATTAATAGGTGTTTTAACCGGGCACTGCCTTATTGGTAGGCACGCAGCAAGGCTAGGCGTTCCCTACCGACGATGCTGCAGGAGTTGCAAAGATGATGAGGAAGAGGAAACGGTGGAGCACCTCATCTGCAACTGCCCGGCCTTAAGCGGAGCGAGAAGGCGCTCTCTGGGAGTTCCCTTCCTGGTTAGCTTAAGCCAGGTCGCGGAGCTAGACATAAAGGACTTGATGGCCTTCATCACGTTATCAAAATGGTTCGAGGAGGGGTAGCGGTGTCGGTTAGGAGTGTCAGTCCCGGGTTTCGGCTATATGGAGAGTCCCGACAGCACTGGGATTTTCCATATGGCCGGGCCCCGGGACTGACTTTCCTAGTGTTTGGTGGTATCACAACGGGCCTTTTATTACTGGCCTAGGCGTGCCTTTGCGGCAGCCACTTCTACCTACCTACCTAAACACCTGTAGAGTAATAATAAAGGGAAGGTCAAGAAGGCTTCTGTCTCATCCAGGTGGAATTAGCCCATTTTCTTAAAAAAAGGAGTTAAAGTTGTTATTTACAGCTGTGCAAAGTGCAAGTTACCGTAATGTGCAGCGATATTTTTATTAAACGTGCTAATCCGCCTATGTTTTATGCTGGGTTATGCTTGCACTAATTTAGTTCCACATATCATGATCATTATGAGCATAATTATCATCGTCGCACAGAAGATGAGAGTCAGCAAGAGTACGATCGCAAAACCAGCATATCAATGCACTCTGTTGCTACTTGGTATTTTTTATGATAATAAACCGTAACTTCATTCGCCTTATTCTATCGACCAACAACATCAAAAAGGCAAAGTCTGGTGCTAGGTGCTAGGTAAGGTGGTTGAGGAATTCAATAGTTAAGTTGACGTGTAAGAAGCGAGTCATATCGTTATATCTACTACGTAACAAATAAAGTAAACTTACTGTACTTGGGATTGTTCGTCTGGCTTAATAAAGGACATATAATATAACTGGCGCCCAACTCGAAGGCTAAAAAAAAGGACCTAAGGATCCCTGAGAAGCTGATAACACTTACTCTAAGTTTATTAAAAAGGAAACTGTAAGTGATTAATTAAAATATTTCCAAGTGGATAAAAACAATTTCTCTGAGAAAGCAAAATTCATATTAAAACCCAAATTAAGGTGTTACAAAAAATTTTGTGTTAAGTTTATATTGATATTGAACCACGCATTCTTAAAAAAAAATTTAATTCCTTTAAAAAGGATCTTTGTAAAAAATTTAAAGCATCTAAAATATTTATCCTTATCTCCTTCAGAAAAAATAAGCTGAAAAAAAAAGAACTGGAAATAAAGTACAGTCTAAATTATTTGCATGCAGTTTTCGTTGCGCGTATTAAAGCATACTATTACAATTTTTTGAATAAAAATATAAAAGATTTATTTAACTGAAACGTTGTTTTAAAAATTTTTTTTTGTGGATTCTTTCTGTGAAATAACAAATGTGCTATTGGATGTATTTAAATAATATATTTAAATAAAAATCTAAGTAATTAAACTTTTTGTGTTATAAGTGCGCATTTAAGGCGCAGCGTGGGTTAACCTTTTCAAATCGATTTCCCTAAAAATATTGTGGTCTTTGTTTTAAATAAGCCTCTACAACAACCTGTTTGTCTTGGAAAAATGAGTTTAACTCCGGAACAAATTATAGCAATAATTGATGAGAGGAAATTAGAAGGAATTAACTGAACAGTTAAATAGCTTACAGTTAGCTCTCAGCCGCCTTCAACCACCAAGTGTTGAATCATATTTGCCTGTTTCAATAAACACGTCCATCACAGAAAATAATGCAAGCCTCGATTTAATAAAATCTCTTCCGGAATTTAAGGGCGATCCTACCTCTTATCCTGCATGGCGGGGTTCAGCTATGTTCGCCATGAACTATTACAAAGAGGGTTCAGAGAGGTATTACGTAGCCATGGGTATATTCCGAAACAAAATTACTGAGTCTGAGTACTGAATTTCAGAGCGATTATGAGCAGACTAGACCAAGAATATTCAGATAAGAGACCCCTGTATGTTTTGGAAAATGAGCTAAGCATTCTGAGACAGGGTAATTCCACTATTCCAGACTTTTACAATAAGGTTGAAAAGAAGTTGTCCCTTATAATAAATAAGCAAATTATGAGTCACAATGATAATATCGCGGCAGCCTTAAACGAACGCGCTAGAGAAAACGCCTTACGCGTTTTTATATCAGGACTTCGTCGCCCATTGTGTGACATCCTATTCTCAGCTAGACCCAAAGACTTGCCTACTGCCCTTGCAGTTGCTCAAGAGCTCCATTCGAACCACAGACGTGTCGAATTTGCAGGAGCTTTTGCAATAGGTAGTAATGCATTCAAAACCAATAAGCCAATTTCTACATCTCAGCACCAATCAATGGAGGGCAATAAACCCCAGTCTTTACGGTTCAACCAAAATAATTCTAACCGGCCAACTCATGGAGGTGGATAACGGCACAAGTTTTTATATGCAGCGTGCTTATGTCCAAAATCCTTCCACGTCGCAACAAAATAAACAATCAAGTCAGCCTCATAATGGTAAATCTCAGCAATTCCCAGCCTAATTTCCAAAATGTGTTTAAATGCCCTTTTAACCAACAGCATTCAGATCGTTCACCATTAAATAAAATGCAAAGGGTGAACTTTATGGCAAATGGAACAGGGGAGTTGCCAACGTAGAAGAATGCTCAGAATTCATTGATAATCTTCAAGAAACTGAGTATGAAAACGAGTTAGATAATAATTACGTTTTCGATGGCTATCACGATAACTACAATGATATGAGTGCCATTGCAGAATATGACGAAGTTAACTTTTTAAACTAACTTCGCTCCTGCCGTTTATTACTAAAAAAAGCAAAAACGGGCAGGAGCTCCGACTTTTAATTGACACTGGCACATCGAAAAACTACATAAAACATTTCTCTTTCCTTCAAGGAATAAGGCCTCTGGAAAAAAACTTTAAATTAAAGTCGATAAATGGAGAAAATGTAATTGATAAAAAATGCTTTATTAATATTTTAGACGAAACCTCAACGTTTTACTTACTTCCAAATTTAAGTACGTTCGATGGTATAATAGGTTACGATTTCCTAAGACAAATCGAAGGTAAGCTTGACACCGTTGAAGGGTATTTATTTTATCGTAATGGTAAAGTTAAATTAAAATTTTTTTCGTGTGATGAAGTTAATATGATAACTATCGAAGATAAATCTGTCCCACCTTCGTACCAAACCCAATTTCGTCAAATTATTAATAAAAACATCACTGCCTTTGCTGACCCTAATATATCGCTTCCGTACAATACGACCGTGAAGGCCAGAATTCGCACAAACACAAATGAGCCGATATATTCTAAGAGCTACCCGTATCCAATTTCCGTAGCGCCATTTATCAATAACGAAATCAAAACTCTTCTTAAAAATGGTATCATTCGAGAGTCGTGTTCTCCATACAATTCCCCAGTGCATGTAGTGTCCAAAAAGGGTTTCGATGAAAACGGTAAACCGAAATTAAGGATGGTAATCGACTGCCGGAAAATAAATGAAAGGACAATTCCGGATCGATATCCCATACCGGATACATCGATAATTCTATCTAATTTAGGTAATTCGAAATTTTTTACGACGCTCGATCTTAAATCGGGATTCCATCAAATTGTAATGTGCGAGGAGGATAGGCAAAAAACCGCGTTTAATATAAATAATGGAAAGTACGAGTTTTGCCGGTTGCCATTTGGTTTACGGAATGCCCCGAGTATTTTTCAAAGGACCATCGACGACATCTTACGCGAAGTGATAGGATAGTATTGTCACGCCTATGTCGATGACATAATAATATATTCGCCGGATGGACAGTCTCACTTAGAACACATCGACAGTATCCTTCATAAACTTGGAAAGGCAGGTAAGAGAGTATCGCCTGAGAAGTCGAAATTTTTCAAGACTGAAGTGGAATTTTTGGGATTTCAAGTCTCTGAAAATGGAAGCAAAACTTGCCCGAACAAAATTTATGACATCCTTCACTACGAAACCCCTAAAACTCTGCGAGCTTTACGTTCATTTCTTGGCTTAGCGGATACTACAGACGTTTGTACGCTGCCATCGTAAAACCTTTAACAGTTTACCTAAGAGGTGAAAATGGACAAATCGGTTCGAGAAATTCAAAAAAAGTGATAATAGATTTCAGTGCAGAGGCACTACAGGCATTCGAAAGAATAAAACAGATTTTAGCCTCCGAAGACGTCCTCTTACAATACCCCGATTATAATAAACCCTTTGAGCTTACCACGGATGCTTCCTGTGAAGCGTTAGGTGCAGTTTTGTCTCAAAGAGGACGTCCAATAACAATGATTCCGCGAACCCTTTCCGCCAGCGAACAGAATTATGCAACCAATGAGCGTGAGCTACTCGCTATTGTATGGGCATTGAAAAAACTTAGGCATTACCTGTACGGCATTAACGATATACACATTTTTGCTGACCTCTCATATTTGCGATGTCAGAAAAAAATCCGAATGCAAAAATTAAGAGATGGCGCACCTTTGTTGAAGAATTTTCCCCAACTTTTCACTTTAAACCTGGAAAAGATAACAAGGTAGCAGATGCACTGTCAAGACAGTTTTCTAACCACTTAAATGAGACAATATCATCTGACGAAACCCTGCACAGTGAAATATCCTTAACTAGTACAATTAAAACTCTGAAGACTCCGGTTAATCAATTTAAGAACCAAATATTAATATCGAAATCTAATACATTTACCAAATCCATAAAAATTCTTTTTCAAAAGTTAATTCGCCATACGGTTTCGTACGATTCCGTTGAAAGGCTAAGGACCTAAAGAGTATTGTTAATGGCAAGGTAATGAACGCGATACATTGCGATCTTCCAACCTTGGCTGAAATACAAAACCCATTAATATTAGCATTTCCAGGCGTTAAATTTGTCCATACTGAAATTTTGGTCATTGACCTAACCAACAAAGAGGACCAGATGGAAACCATAGCAGCAGAGCACAATCGAGCTCATCGTGGTTTAAATGAAAATTTTAGCCAAATATCCAGAGATTACTTTTTTCCAAACATAAAAAAAATGCTTAAAACTATGATTTCCAACTGCAAAATATGTTTGGAAAACAAGTATCAAAGAAAACCACCTCATCCTGGTATTGGTAAGACTCCAATTCCGCATCTCCCAGGAGAAATCCTTCATTTGGACATTTTTATGACCGGCAAACAACTTTTCTGACATGTGTGGACAAATTTTCCAAATTTGCTTTTGTAAAACCTATTACCTCGAGGACAAACATCGATATAAAGTACGCTCTATTAGAAATCTTAATAGTATTCAACAACACTAAAACCGTAATTTCCGATAACGAAAAGGCATTCCAATCGAACACAATTAAGACCCTTCTAAGGGACAATTTTTCGATTGATCAATTTTTCATACGAATTCTTCATAGTGAGAGTAATGGTCAAGTGGAAAGATTCCACTCCACACTACTGGAAATAACGAGTTGCATGAAAGAACAGCAACAAATAGAAGAAACCATAGATTTGGTGTTATTGGCAACGTACAAGTATAATTGTAGCATACATTCAGTGACTAGAGCTAGGCCAACTGATGTATTTCATAATTTTTCTGATGAAAAATTAAGCGATGTAAGAAAAAAGCCACCCTCGTGAAGGGTGGATACCTTGCCGCGGTACGAGGGCTTAAGTCGATAGCCACAGGGCTACGCTGCCCTTGTGATCATAGCTCCGTACGGCACTTCATCACGAGAGCAGCCTAGCCTAGCCTAGCAGCGCGACGACAAAGATCTTCCCCCTTCCAATCCAGGGTGTTATGCGAAACCGTGCCCATTGGACGTTTGCAGCCGGGAGGCAAATCGTGGCTGTATTTGAACGGAGCCTCTCTGATACCGGGTCGCCTCAGAGAGTAAGCATGGCCTTACCGCGGTACGGGGCACTGCCGCGGCGGACGACACATTTTCCCCTACTCTTCCCTTGACCCTAAGCTGGCCTTGTCCGGCGATGGGTCGTACGAACAAGATGAACTCAAATAATCCAAATAAAAACGATAAACCTAAAGAACAAACAACGCCAAATTTCACTCCTCAGCAAAGGAGAGCTATGGAGGAACAGGCGAGAAAGCAACAACAACGCCGGAGGACAACCTCCGTTCCACAATCAAGGGGGGGATCGACAGCGATGGCAACTACGAGTCGGTCAACCAACCCTCTATCGACTAAGATTGACTTGATGGGAGCTAGCACCAGTGCGGTTGCCAACGCAACTAAGCGGACAACGGCGGATGCTAAACTCCCATCAACCGCTGATATGAAAACCAGTATCTTTACGTCTGTGGCAGTGGTCTCACGACCTGGCCTCGGAGTTTCGAAGGAGAAGGAAGCTGCAACTGAGATTTCGGCAAGGAGAGCGACCGCGATGGCAACTACGGGTCCGCACTCCCAGGAGACATCTCCCCGCCGCTTCACATACCACGAGAAAAGATTGGCTGCAAAGATCCTGAAGAGGTATGAAGGGGTACCGCAGGAATCGCTGTCGCCGAATTCCAGTAAATCGGTAGAGCTAGCGAAAGCTGTGATACCGGATTTCCAAAATTCTTACATGCCAAAGAGGTTAAAAGTTAACCCTTTCAAGCGCCAGAGATCGGACCTGGAGTTAAATCCCCCTCCCAAGCGGCATCAGAATACCCCTGGAGCGGGCAAACTAAGCTTTGCTGAGGTAACCAAGGACAGGATCCTTATAGGCGTCCTTGACCGAGGCAATGACCGTCTGACCATCCCTAAGGACCGGTGGCGTTACGTGCGAAATGAACTCGGCAACATTCTTCTCAATGTTGCTCCGGAGTTTCCGGGTAGTTCGGCGCGAGTACAGGATGCGGGTTGGCACCAGGTTCAGATTAAATTACTCGCATGCGAGGATGCAAAAACCGTAGCACTGTACAATGCAGCAGCTGCTAAACTGCGTGAAGTCTACAAGGGCGCAAAGATAGAGGTCGTCGACTGGAAGGACATTCCAGCTCGTCCAAGGGCAAGGGCGTGGATTCCGGCCAGCCCTGACGAACCCGAGAGAATTCTCGGGATGCTACGGCTAATGAATCCGTCCCTCCCAACGCATGACTGGAGTGTCAATCTGGTCGGGGATGCGGTAGGACCCGACAGACAGGTGGTGTTCACCATGAATAAAGAGTCAATCGAGCCCCTCAAAAGGTGCAATGGCCTAGTACACTAAAGCGTAGGCCAGATCGTTATCCACGTATATCGTGGTGATGCTCAGCGCGCTGCCTTCTCGGCTGCTCCGGGCGAACCGGACAACGAATTACCAGAAGAGGAAGCGGAGGATTCCGATGCGGAAAGCATGTTATCCGCCACGTCCCTTGGCGATAGTGCTGTGAACAACTCGGAGATGGAGGACAGCCTACAGGACGAGGAAGTCCTCGACGTCACGGTGGTAGCAGCCAACAACTCGTCGTTGATAGGCAACCTCCGGGATGGGGCAAACCTCGACGATATGGGGACGGCAGGGAAGTCTGTGCGCTCTCATGTTGGTGGTGCTTCAGATTAATCTGCACAAATCTAAAGTGGCTTCGGCTGCTTTAAGTAGTCGTCTTTCTAAAGGCGACGTGGATGTGGTCCTCATCCAAGAACCCTGGGTCAATAGCTCAAGAATCTGCGGATTGGGGACTAAGGGCTTCAAGCTCATTCGAGCCAGCGAGGAGAGCAAAGTCAGAACGTGTATTTTTGTCAAGCCAATGGTGATATTACCGCTATCAGTCTAACGGTCGACAGCACCCGCCTGACGGTGGCGTCAGTCTATGTGCCCTACGACGCCGAAGAACCCCACCATAAACGGAGGTGAAAGACCTGGTGTTAAATTTCTGCACGGGTAATCTTTTTATTGGAGCGGACGCTAATGATCACCATGTCCAATGGGGGAGCTCCGACATCAATGCCAGGGGAGAGTCTCTGTTTGATTACCTCTTAACAACCAACCTGGTGATTTGCAACATGGGTAATGAGCCTACTTTTATCACTAAGACCCGCAGGGAGGTCATAGACCTCACTATCTGTAGTGACGGCGCTTATGAGGGGTCAGAAAATGGCGGGTTTTGGAAGAACATTCATTCTCCGACCACCGTTACATAGAAATGGTTTTCGACTTTATTGTAAAACAACCAATCATGAAGCGCAATCCACGTAACACTAATTGGCAGTTACACAATGAAATATCAGACAGAGACCTACCAGTACTGCCCTCACAAGCCCCCTCATCAGTAGAGGAGCTGGAGGATCTTGTTACTACATTTACATCGGCGCTCTCAAATGCTCTAGGACAGGCTTGTCCAGTGCCAAAACCACGCGGTAAACACAGGCACAATGGTGGTCCTACGATTTAGACTCGCTCCGCAAATCATGCCGGAAACAATTTAACAAGGCCAAGAGCTTCGGCTCTTAGCCTCATTGGCACGAATATAAAGCTAAACTAAGGGCCTACAAAAAAGCTCTGAGACAGGCGAAGAGAACCTCGTGGAGAAATTTCTGCACTGGCGTCGAAAAGGTCGACGACACAGCGAGACTTAGACGAGTCCTCTCGAAAAGTCAAACAGCCATCAGCTATTTGCGAAAAGCTGACGGATCCTGGACCAGCACGGAAGAGGAAACCCTTGAGCTGCTCTTGAATACACATTTTCCGGGGAATCTGCATGACGCACCACTAGCACCTGCAACAAACCTGACAGTAAATATACCCATCACTGAGGAAAGAGTAAGGTGGGCAGTTAAGAGCTTTGAACCGTATAAGGCTGCCGGGCCCGACGGGATTATCCCCGCGCAACTTATAAACACGTTGGAGACATCAGCTAAATGGCTGGTATTTCTCTTCACAGCCTGGCTGGCTCTCAACCACATTCCGGGCTCCTGGAGAAGCGCCACGGTAGTATTTATCCCTAAGGCTGGGAAGGCATCCCATTACGAGCCAAAAGACTACAGACCGATCAGTCTCTCGTCCTTTGTACTAAAAACCTTTGAGAGGATACTAAGCGACTACCTCTCAACGACTATTGATAGCAACCTTATCTCTAGCTATCAGCATGCATACACCAAGGGTAAATCAACAGAAAACGCTCTGCACAGCCTAGTGTCTGTCATTGAGAAATCGCTGTGTGAAAAGGACTACTGTCTCGTGTCCCTCCTAGACATTGAGGGGGCTTTCAATAATATAAGCCCAGAGGCTATCAACTCCGCTCTAACTAATCTGGGCGTAGATAGACCTCTAACTGGTTTAATTGACCAACTTTTAAGGGGAAGGAAAATAGATTTTTCACATCGTACGGTTGAGTTATCACGTTATGTCACAAGGGGAACACCCCAGGGTGGTGTTCTTTCTCCGCTTTTATGGAACCTCACAGTCAACTCGTTGCTACGTGACACAAGCTGGGGGGCGGGAAGATAGTGGCATACGCAGACGATTTAGCTATTGCACTACGAGAAGTTTCGACGTGGTCCTCTCGCTGCGGACTTAGTATCAACCCGGGGAAGGTGGAACTTGTCCTCTTCACCAACCGGTACAAAATATCGCCACTAAGCCTACCAGAACAAGATGGCACGCGCCTGGGCTTGTCGGATAAGGCCAAGTTTCTAGGCATAGTTCTGGACAGGAAATTGAATTGGAAGGAGAATGTTCTTCAGCGCCAGAAGAAAGCTTGCATCGCTCTTTACACATGCAAAAGAGCCATTGGCAAAAAATGGGGCTCAGCCCTAGAGTATGCAGTTGGATCTACACGGCCATCATACGCCCAATCATGCTGTATGGAGTCGTCGTATGGTGGCCTGCGCTGAGCAAGGCAACATACCTGAATCTGTTGGGGAACTGTAATGACAGCCTTTGAAGATTTCTCTGACTACGCACAAGCGGGTATATGAACAGATGTATGGGTAACCGCTAGCCGAACACCCTTATTCGTTTTTACGATATTAGCATAGCGGATGCTTATTAGTGTGAGTGGGTTAAAATGTTGCTTATACATAAGCGCATATACTTGCCGCTTTTGGGTCGAACGTGGATTGGTTTGACCATAGGCAGGCAGGCGATTCGAGCCTTACGGCTTCGGAAATGCCGCAAGGATTAATGTGTATAAAAGGGGATTCCGCTGATCGACGGATCAAATTTGAAAAAGTCGCGGTCTTAACCAGTGCCAAAGTGTTTCCAAAAACAAAAGTTTAATTTTAAAGTGCGTTATAATCACCTTAAGGTGTGGGTGCGCGTGTGAAAAAAAAGTATATTTTGTATAAAGTGCGGTTTCACGTCAAAGTAAAAGCGGTCGAAAAAGAAATATAGTGAATCCTCTCGAGGAAACTAGCCAGCGCCAGGAGAGCCGCCACCCAAGGCGTGAAAAATCCACCACAAGAATCCATCAGTCACCGGTAAGTCACTTTGAAAAATTTTGAAAATTGTTGAAAAACTTTTTTGCATTAAAGTTCTTTAAATTTAATTTTTGTGAAATTTTAATCGAATTAGTTTTGGTGAAGTTGGAGATTTTTATTCTTGTGTAAATTCTCGATTAAAGTTTATTTTTGTAAAGTTAGATTGTGGTTTTCTGGCAAGGGCTCGAGAAATTTTTTTATCAAAATAAATTCGGCTAAACAATACGTACAAATTTTTTTGAATGTTTTGTAATTTTTGATCTCTCTGTTTATAAATTTTGTGGCCCTGAAAAGGACCGTTTATTCAACTACATCAGCATCCAGTAAAATTATTCCCAAAATACCTGTTAAATTATAATTTTTATATTTTTTTTAATTTTTGTTAAATTTTTTTATTTCTAAAATTCAAATCGAAAAATTCTTAAAGATTAAAAACTGCATAAATGCACTTACGTGTACATATGTATGCAAATATGTACACGAGCATGAACGCAAACAAATAGGGTGGATTGTTGTTGTAAATAAAATTTTTTTACTTTAATCCAAACTATAATATTTTTAAACACCAATAAAAAAAATGTTTACCCAAAACCCCGTTTTTTTGGATTTTTGCTTGAAATTTTAATTTAGAAAAGTTTTTAATTAAAATTCTAAAAATTCAAAAATATTAAAAATATGCACAAGTGCACTTACGTATACATACATATGTACACGAGCACATATGCAAACAAAGAAGAAGAAGAAATAAAACTTTTGAAGGAAATAATTTATTTGATCATTTTATAATAGAGAAAAATTTTTATTTAATTTAAAAAAAAAAAAAGGCCAGAAAACCTAATTTAATAAGAAATTTGAAATCATGAATATTAGAAAAAAATTATACATTTTTATTGCAGCTCACGAAGCCGACCGAAGGCCGCGACATTTTTTTACCACAAATACACACACACGAATCTACACAGAATCACATCAACAAAACTACACAGGAATTATATAAAGGTTTTGGGCGCTAAAATTACCGAAGACAACAACAAACATCCACATCGCACATACACACATCAATTCACACTCCAGAAGAATTTTACCAGGCCAAAAGGCAACATTTTGGGGCCAAAACCAGGCTCAGAAATCTGTCCAATAATTGCATTCACACGCACGCACACATGAAACACAAGAAACCCGACATCATACCAACACCGAACATTTTGATCAAACACTACGAAAGAGGGTAGAACACGACATTTCATGGCGATACAACATAACGTCAACACCAGCAACATCTTTATTTGCCACAGCAACAATCAAAGTGTTGGGAAACACTAAGTGGCGCAACCAACGACGACGGCAACATTTCACATCAACTCAGCCTCATCAACATTTAGTTATCTACCTTTTATCTACACTACACATATACAAGGCAGCACAAAACACAACACTAACACAATCACACAGAAGAGCGAGAAGAGCAGCTCATCTACGATCTTTTTAATTTGTACACCACCATCATCACACACACGTTTATTAAAATTTATTAGGGTGCACCACCCGACATATTTTTTGGAAATTTTAAGTTTTTATTTTCTTGAATATTTTTTTTTGAATTTAATAAGTTTCTAATTTTAATTATTTATTATAATAAGTTTATTAATTTGATTAATTTAAGTTTTGTTGAGATTTACTGAATTTTTCTTACCTTTAGTTTTTTTTACACACTTAGATATAAATTTCTTCCTACATACTCACGCTTGCAAAATTGAACTTTAGTCTCCTTTCGTTTTGTTCTAAACATTTTAAAAATTTTTTTATAAACGCTTTTTATATTTTTTTTATCATTATCTTTCTATTTTTTTATTTACAACTTATAACTTTTCTTCATTAAGTGCTTTTCTTTCGATTCGATTTTTTTATTTTTTTACTTTCACTTTTCACCTTTAAAATTTTTTTATCTTTGATTTTTTTGCTCTTGTGTTTTTTTTTTCAAGCTTTATTGCCAATTTAGACTATTCAAATTTTCTTATTGTTTTGATTAGGTTTTTTTTTATTTCACTTTCAATTAAATTTTTTGCATCGTTTTTATTTTTTTTATCTTTTGCATTTTTTCCAAGTCTTTTTGATTTATAATTTCGTTTGCAGTTGTGTTCTTTTTTTTATCAGACTTTTTTTCTCAATACACTTTCACTACACTTTCACTTAACTTTCACAATTGCATACTTTTTTACCCGACTCCTCGATTTGCAATTTTTTTTATTTTGTCTTCTTGACAAAAAAAAAAAATAGTTTTTTATTCGACGCGAGGAGATTGTTTTCGTTTACGAAAAATTTTTTTGCATAAGCACAAATCAATGCATATGCACCGAACCACGTTGTAAAACTAAAACTTCAAAGACAATAGTTCTTAGAAATTAGCCTTGACCACGGTCAAGCGGTCAAAGCCCTATAACAGAACCACTGTCGTTTGAATAGCCTATGTTGTTTGTTTTTTTCTTTTACCTTTTTTTTCAGCTCGTCGATTTTGGTACCAAATTCTGGCTGCTGAGTAAGGTGAGTTATTTTGTTACAAAAGAAAAACAACATTAAACACTCACTGTACATACGTATATATGCATTGAGGTTTTTTTGTGAGAAACGCACTCTTATATATTTTTACGAATTCCCCGTACTATTGAGATCGGTTTTTTTGTTTAAAGTTTAGAGTTGATTTTTTACACATACATACATATTTTTTACTTATGATTTTGTCTTTCAATTTACAGGTCAATTCTACTGTGGTAATAACGTTATTATTACCGGCAAACAAATTCACTCGGCAACTTTTACTCTTTTTGGTATTCTGAGGGCAAAAGTTTTCTGGTAACACCGTTACCACCAAAATAGGTGGTAACATGTGGTAACATCAATATAAAACAGCTGATGTTTACTTTGAAAAATAAAAAAGCGAAAGTGCAATTGAACAAAATAAAGTGAAAATTAAACAAAATAAATAAAACAAAGTGAAAATCAAACAAATAAACAGGTATATAGTATTAATAAATCACAATAAAAACTGTGTATAACGTTTCTAACGCCAGTAATTCCTTTAATATAGTAAAAATGTCCGCGTTAATACTATTGCTGCTGGCTGAAGAAGATGAAAATGATGAAATTTTGGAGCGGAGACACAACTTGAAAAGCCTTCGGGACAGTCATGATCCGTTGCAACTTCCTTCCAATATTTTCAAGCAACATTTTCTTTTGCCAAAAGAAGCCTGTAAATGCTCATAGAAGAGTTGTGGTTTGCTTTTCAATTCACCATACACACTGGTGAGTTTTTTTGCCATTAGAGCGTTACCATCTGCTCAGAATCGCAGCCACTTTATTTGGTAACGTATTTTAGGGAAATTTGTTTGCCGATGGCAATTTTACCGGTAACGCGCAGCATAGGGCTGTTAGTGGGAGATTGAATGCATACATATATACATATTATCTGTGGTACTTGCATTTTTTTTCTTTCATAGTTTTTTTCATACATATTTACATGTATTTATAGAGGCGCTTGTGCATAAAGTTAATGAGGCATTAGGCTGGTGTAAATTTTAGAAATTTTTGTTCGAATTTTATTTCAAGGAAAATTTAGACTTAATTTAGCTATTATAGTTAGAAAATAAGTAACTGTAATTATTTTGAATTTTTAACTAGTGTAAGGCGTTTTGCAATATTTTTGAATTAAGTGTAGGAATAAAAATTGTTAATCATTTTTCTTTGAAAAAGTTGGAGAAAACTTTCTTTGAAGTTCATGGGTTGAGTTTT
This sequence comes from Campiglossa producta, assembly GCA_964058755.1. Classification (NCBI taxonomy): domain Eukaryota; kingdom Metazoa; phylum Arthropoda; class Insecta; order Diptera; family Tephritidae; genus Campiglossa; species Campiglossa producta. Next base: position 77,987 of record CAXKVI010000148.1, read on the forward strand.
TTTGTGCGGATTAGCTTATAATATGTCTGGCTAAAGAAATACAGTTGTTGGTGCAGGTGTTGCCCTTGTGGCAACTGATGGTAAGTTGGGGTAGTTGAGAAAAGATGGGATAAACGTAAGTACTAAAAGACGGACTTTAGTCAGGTTTAAGGGGACTCTACTCGGGAAGCGGAGCCATAGTAGAGTCCAAAGGCTGTTCACATCTCGCGAACAGGAGGGGTGGGAAGGCTCCACCTGACTCGGACAGGTTTTCTCCCGCTTTTGTCTTTTTTTCTTTTGTTTCATATCTTTCTCAGGCATGAACCCTAATTTTGCTTCGCAACTGTTGGGAAGGAGAAGTGGCAAGAACTGCGCCCCAATGCCGACGAGCCTCAGCCGGGCTACAACCATGCCGACTCGCCACTCCTCCTCTCCCGCACCAGGCAGTTACGCAACAATGGCGCCCAACGATATAGCCCACTAGTTAAATTTCAAATTTCCCATATTTTCCTTAATTTCTATTTTTTTTTTTTTGTACTTTCTAGTATTCATTTTTTTTTGCTTTCTTTTCCTGTCCTTTATACTATTTTCAGTTCCTTTTCTTCTTTCACTTTCATAATTTTTCCTTCTCACGGACAGAGTTAGGGTCACGAAGGCAACATCGCTTGTTGCAAGCAACGAGCGATAGGTGCCTAAGTGACAAGACAGTGGGGGGGAGTGCTGGCGATGATTTCTGAGTTCCTTTCAAGAACTCCAACGTTTTTGAAAAGTGGTATCAGAAGTCATCGGCAGTACTTTAAGACGACCATCTTTGTTTTTGTTTTTGTTGCATGCAACATTAGCGGCCATGCGTATAGTCCAGCACCGTACGCATGTGAGGATTTTGTTCGCTTGCAGGGGGTAGAGTTTATTAATAGGGTAAGGGGGAATTGTGGCAACCACGTCTTGAGCCAGCCTTAAGAGGCTGTCGTGTCACATTCCATAATTAAGAGGGGATTAGTTGACATTGACCTAGGACAGAATTCATATTTTACTCAGCTACCCACAGAGTCCATCAGGCGAGGACAACACCACATGCACCAATAGTACCACAATATAGTTTTGAAAAATTTTAGATTTGTTTTTATAAAATACTGGGAGTAGTGCGGTATTTTGAATTTCTAATTGAATAATTTTAATTTTTAATTACATTTTTTTTACACAAATATTTGCTTTTTAATTTTACATACATTTTTATCTACTTTTTGGTATTTTTGATTATTGTCATTATATCGGATTTTTAAACAATTTTTTGTGAAAGCAAGATACTTCAATATTGAAAGTTGGAATTTTTCGTATTTTCTTGCTGTTTTGAATTTTTAAATTTTTTATAAGATTTGATTAAGAAGATTTTGGTTAAACATTCTTTTGTTCTTTTAGGTTTTTTTACAATTTTTATTACTACAATTTTTCGTTTTATTATGTTCAATATTTATTATATAATTTTTTTTCCATAAGTCCTATTCTATTTTAAACTTTACGATAGTTTCTTTTATAAAATTTTTTTGAATTTTATTTCTACATTTTTTATTTGGCATATTTGATTACTACTATTATTTTACTATTTTTTTTTTCATAAATTTCCTAAGTCAATATATTCCATTATCGAAAGTTGGGAATTTTAATTTTTTTACTTTTGAACTGAATTTTTTTTTGAATTTTTGAAGTTTTTTGATCTTTTATTGTTATTAGGATTTGGCTAAGGAGATTTTTTGTTAAATTTTTTTGTTCTTTTATTTTCACTACAATTTTTTTCTACAAAAATTTTTTTTATTTTTATTATTTATTTTATAATTTTTTTTATAAGTTTATTCTATAATTTTGACCTTTTACATATATTTCTACATACACACATATATATACACATCTATGTTTTTTTATTCACACACATCTACACATATAGCCCTTTTTGGAAATTTAGAATATCTAAGTTTGGAATTATATAGTTTTTGAAGTTTTTTTTATTATAACACATACACACATTGATTTTACATACCTATATATATATATACATATTACTTAATATTTTCATTGAAGTTGAATTGTTTTATATTTTCCCATATTGTGCATTTCATATCTTGCTAAACCGCCAAATAAATACTTACATAGTCGATTTTCACTCTTCAATCCTTTTTGACTTTGGGTATCTTTGAATTCTTATTTTTCGTTGTTTCGGTTTGGTCAGATTGCGGACTCCCCTTTGTATCCTATCTCTTTGGTGTATGGAGAATTCTGCGAACCAGGGGGCAATTCCAAAAACTGGTCTAGGGATTTCGGCGAGTAATCGACGGATAACTCGCAGTGTAGCTCGAGATTTGGAGTTGCAGAACCAAGTGGCAGGATCTTTATTCACCCAGATCGATACAAGCATCGAATTCCCGGTCGATTTCGTCCCGATAGACCTCTTGAATCGTTGCACTGCTAGGGTTTTTGGGCAGGTGGAGATCCCGATAGATACTGATAGGGTCACTGTGAAAGTAGCAAACCAGTCCCTTAGTTTTTCGAGGAAGTTAGACCAACTGCTTGAGATGTCGGACACTGAGGAAGGAGCAGTTGGCGGCGGGTTCCCAGACCCCAGGGCAGGAGCTACAACGGCAAGCGGAAATAGGCGTCCAGCAACGGTGGACGAGAGGATTAACCAGCTCGCGGAAATGATGGAGGTGATGATGCAACAGAATGCCGAGATGAATCACCACATGAGCGAAGTGCGAAAGGTAAGGGCGGATATATCCACCCTTAGCAATCGCGTCGCTCATGTGGAGACGTCAATGCGCGCACCTGTTGCATCAGTACCTCCACCAAATACGTCCACACCAGGGCAAGATGGAAATGCCACAACGAACCACCATAACAGAGCAAACCAGACGTATATCAACAACAGCGCCAACAACAGCGCCAGCTATTCGGGACGGAAAAAGGTGGATCTCGACAAGTGGCATCTCAAGTTCGACGGTTCGGCGAAAGGGATGACAGTTGAAAGTTTTGTCTTTAGGTTAGAGCGGATGCGAGTCCAATACCAGCTCTCCTATCAGCAACTTTTCTCTGATTTTCATTGTTTAGTGACAGGGCCAGCTCTCAAGTGGTATTGGCAGGTGCTGGAGGATCACGCCGACGACGAGTCTTTCGACTATTTCGGGTTGAAGAGGGAGATCTTGGCTCAATTTAAATCGGCAGAGTCAGATTACGAGGTAATCCGTGAGATTATGGAGCGTAAGCAGCAGCCTCAAGAGAGTTTTGGCGAATTTTACGCCGATGTCCACGATCTCACGTTCCGCCTCAGACAGCGAATCCCGGAAGTTGAGTTGGTTAAGATAATTAAGGGCAACCTAAAACCTTATCTGGCCAACTTAACTTTCGCGACGAAGACCGAAACATTGGCTGATCTGAAGCTGGAGTGCAAGAGGGCGGAAAAATTAATAAAAGAGAACAGGTCGAGGTCAAAGCCAGTTAGTGAGATAGGGACAGGTGGTGGGTTGTGGTCAGAAGAGCAGGGAGGGGATTATAGTGTAGAGGCATTCAGCAGGGAGAATAGAAATGCAAATGTTAATAGGAATGTGTCTCGTGTCCCTGTCCATCCAAATCCTCCTAAACCCACTATCCCAACCAATGTTCCTACTCCTGTTGCCTGTTCGTCCAATGTCCATAATCTAAATGTTAGTCCTGTCCAAAACCAATTGTTTTGTCCGTCCCCATTCCACCTTATGTTGTGCTATGCGTGTGGCATGCCGGTGGACTTTTATATAAAGAACCCGGCAGAAGCAGCAAAGGACAACAAGTGTAAGTCAAACTTCCATCATATGAAATGTTTTGCGTGTGGGGGTGATTCTTCGTTTTGTGTTTTTAAGCCAGAGGCGGGAAACCGGGCACTGGCAGAGATGTCCGGGAGCTCTGCCTCAAGCCAGGATCGCCCGGAGAATTTGTAGAGGGTAAAATGATAGACATTTTAAAGAGGGATAGGGAAAACAAGGTAAAGGAGAAAGTAGAGGAAAATAAGAAAGTTGAGCCGGTGAGAGAAAGTTTACACGTTAGGAAATTGAAATACGAAGAGGCAAGAAGACGAATATTTTGTGAGGAGTTGAACGCCAAAAAAAAGAAGAGAAATTTTGAAAAAATCCGAAAAATTAGGGAAAAGCAGAAATTGTTTAAAAGGCTAAGAAAGAAGATAATTTCAACTATTGTGACTGTGCAGGGCGATAATAGGTTGTTCGCTAAAACGGAGATCGGTGGACGACAGGCGCTCGCGCTCTTGGATTCCGGGGCCGGGGCCAGCTGCTTGGGGAAAAATGCCCATAAGTTACTCGAGGGAAAAGAAAATCTGATTCTGCCGATCCAGGGTCAAAATGTGAAGACAGCAAATGGGGGTGAAACCGCAGTAGTTGGAGTCGTGAATCTTCCAGTGCTTTGGGACGGTACCACTAGGGAGCTGGAATTCCTGATAGTGCCGGGGTTGCAACAAGAGGTCTATCTGGGAATCGATTTCTGGAAAGCCTTCCAGCTTAATGTAGTCAGTAGGGGGCCCCAAATCAACTCAAAGGTTAATGTCGTGTCAGAGCTTACACCTGCAGAGGGTGACTTGTCATTCGACGCGGTGCAACATGATCTGAGTCCTGAGGAGACTGTGGCTTTGGATCGAGTGAAAGCACAGTATCCTTCATTCGCGGTACTTGGGTTGGGTAAAACCGATGCAGAGGAGCACATCATCGAGGTGACGGATGAACACCTTCCCGTAAAGCAGCGTCACTACCCTATTTCCCCGGCAATACAAAAGTTGGTCTTCGCGGAACTGGACCGAATGCTGGACATGGGCGTTATAGAGGAAAGCAACAGTTGCTGGAGTTCCCCCGTATCATTGGTAATAAAAGGAACCAAAAACCGCCTATGTCTGGACGCCCGAAAACTAAATGATCGCACCATCAAGGACGCCTACCCACTCCCACACATCGATGGTATTCTAAGTCGGCTTCAGAATACCAGGTACATATCTGCCATTGATTTAAAAGACGCGTTTTGGCAGATACCATTAGAGCGAAAGTCCAGGGAGAAAACTGCTTTCACTGTACCTGGTAGACCTTTGTACCATTTTACAGTAATGCCTTTTGGACTGTGCAACGCGGCACAGCGAATGTGTCGTTTAATGGACAAGGTCATCCCCGCTTCGCTTCGTGATTCTGTGTTTGTTTACTTAGATGATTTACTTGTTTGTTCTGAAAATTTTTCGTCCCATCTAGATTTGTTGTCCCGTGTTGCAAAATGTCTTCGTGATGCAAAATTGACTATAAACGTTGAAAAGAGCAAGTTCTGCTTTAAAGAAGTTAGATATTTGGGTTATGTTGTAGGCAATGGGTGTATCCGTACGGATCTTAATAAGGTGGCAGCAATGCGAGACTTCCCCGAACCCCGAACACCGAAGCAACTTAGACGGTTCCTAGGGATGACAGGCTGGTACCGTAGATTCATACAGGATTACGCGACCATTGCAGCACCACTGCACGACTGCCTCACTAAAGACAAAATTAAATCCTTTAAAATGACGGACGAAGCGATGCAAGCATTCGATTGTTTAAAGCAAAAACTTATTTCTGCACCGGTGTTAATTCACCCAGATTTCAACAAACATTTCTATGTGCAATGTGACGCATCAACGGACGGAGTTGGAGGAGTACTCTTCCAACTAGACGAGGACGGAAACGAACGACCGATTGCCTACGTATCCGCGAAATTAAATAAGGCACAACGCAACTACAGCATCACAGAGTTAGAGTGTTATGCGGCGGTCCTGAGCATAAAGAGGTTCCGGCCCTACATTGAGGGATTGCCCTTTACGGTGATAACTGACCATGCCAGTTTGAAGTGGTTGATGGGTCAGAAGGACTTATCTGGTCGGCTGGCAAGGTGGAGTTTAAAGTTGCAAGCCTATAATTTTGATATTCAACACCGTAAAGGCACCCAAAATGTAGTGCCGGACACTTTATCCAGGGCCGACATGAATGAAATTTTTTTAAGCGACAGAGTACTAGATATCGATGTCACCTCACCTTACTTTAAATCGACCGAATACCAAGAACTGATCGACACGGTGACATCAAACAAAGACAAACTACCCGAACTGTGCGTATCAGACGGGTATGTTTATAGACGGACGCAATTTGACAAGGGGGAAGGGCTTCAAGGAGACCATGCCTGGAAACTCTGGGTGCCGACTGAACTTCGTTCAGGGTTGGTAGAAGCGTCGCATTGCTCGCCTTCCGCAGGGCATGGGGGAATTCATAAGACCCTCGCGCGCATTCGCGAAAGGTACTATTGGCCCGGACTTGTGGCAGATGTGCAAAATTTTGTTAAAGGTTGCGATATTTGTAAAGGTAACAAAACCCAAAAGGCTTTTCACAAACCTATGATGGGAAAACAACATGTGACTGAACGCCCTTTTCAACGTTTATTTATAGATTTTATGGGTCCATACCCACGTACGTGTGACGGTAATGTTTATGTGTTTGTGTGTCTAGATCATTTTTCGAAATTTGTGTTTTTGAAACCCATGCGTAAGGCAACCTCAGCAGAAGTAGTCAAATTTTTGGAAAAGGATGTTTTTCATGTTTTCGGAGTGCCAGAGTACGTGCACTCTGACAATGGCAAACAGTTCGTGTCAGAACTGTTCACATCATTTTTAGCTAAATACGGTACAACCCATATAAGGACGGCATTCTACTCGCCACAAGGCAATGCGGCTGAACGAGTCAATCGATCAATACTACAAATAGTTAGGTCCTACGTAGGAGAGAATCAAAAGAATTGGGACAAACATATAAGTGATGCAGCGTTCGCTTTAAGAAGTGTGACCCATTCAGCTACTAATACTTCGCCATATTTTGCGTTATTCGGTATGCCAATGGTGCAACATGGGGCATCGTATGAACTATATAGGAAACTGGGCGCAGTCAAGGATGTAGACTGTGAGGTAGAAACATCTGCAGATAAACTACAGGCGCTTCGTAATAAGATCATGCAAGAGCTGAGGTTAGCCCACGAACGCAGTAAAAAGGTTTACAACACTAGAAGTAGGGATGTGTCGTTCAAAATTGGACAAATGGCATACCGCCGAAATTTCAAACAGAGTTCCCAAATAGACAACTACAATCCTAAACTTGCCCCAAAGCAAGTAAAGTGCGTAGTATTAAAAGTAATTGGCAACTCTATGTATGAACTCGGCGATGTAAATGGAAAGAAAATCGGGGTATACCATGCTAAAGACATATTTGTGGCATGAAGTTATTATATGTTGAATGTTGCATGTTATTTATTACTTACCTTTGTACCTGGAAACTTGACCTTAGAAAATTGACATAGAAATTTTTGTTTTTGTAATTATTTATGCAATTAGTTTTGGTTTTATTGACCTACTAATGTAATTATACAAATTTTGACTTGACATTTTACGTAATTATACACTTGCAACTTGACTAATTTTTCTTCAATCTGTGATATAGTTTTAGGTTAACCTGTGATATAGGATTAAGAGGCTCATCTGTGATAACCTAGGTTAAGTTTTGCTTTAAACACCAGTGATATTAGATTTAGTTTTGATAGTTTATTTAAATTTGTGTTGTAATAATGGCTAAATGTGATAGATGTTGCACAAAGAGGTTTGACAAGAAGCGAACTTGAAGCCCGGCATTAGATCGTGGGTCGAGGCCACACGTTAGCCCAGGACTTACAAACCAACCCAAGGCTGCGTTATGAAACTCTTTTACGCACACGCTCCATGATGCAGGCACCATCGGCGGATGCGAGCCTGTAACGACAGCCTTTGAAGATTTCTCTGACTACGCACAAGCGGGTATATGAACAGATGTATGGGTAACCGCTAACCGAACACCCTTATTCGTTTTTACGATATTAGCATAGCGGATGCTTATTAGTGTGAGTGGGTTAAAATGTTGCTTATACATAAGCGCATATACTTGCCGCTTTTGGGTCGAACGTGGATTGGTTTGACCATAGGCAGGCAGGCGATTCGAGCCTTACGGCTTCGGAAATGCCGCAAGGATTAATGTGTATAAAAGGGGATTCCGCTGATCGACGGATCAAATTTGAAAAAGTCGCGGTCTTAACCAGTGCCAAAGAGTTTAAAATTAAACAAAAGTTTAATTTTAAACTGCGTTATAATCACCTTAAGGTGTGGGTGCGCGTGTGAAAAAAAGTATATTTTGTATAAAGTGCGGTTTCACGTCAAAGTAAAAGCGGTCGAAAAAGAAATATAGTGAATCCTCTCGAGGAAACTAGCCAGCGCCAGGAGAGCCGCCACCCAAGGCGTGAAAAATCCACCACAAGAATCCATCAGTCACCGGTAAGTCACTTTGAAAAATTTTGAAAATTGTTGAAAAACTTTTTTGCATTAAAGTTCTTTAAATTTAATTTTTGTGAAATTTTAATCGAATTAGTTTTGGTGAAGTTGGAGATTTTTATTCTTGTGTAAATTCTCGATTAAAGTTTATTTTTGTAAAGTTAGATTGTGGTTTTCTGGCAAGGGCTCGAGAAATTTTTTTATCAAAATAAATTCGGCTAAACAATCGTACAAATTTTTTTGAATGTTTTGTAATTTTTGATCTCTCTGTTTATAAATTTTGTGGCCCTGAAAAGGACCGTTTATTCAACTACATCAGCATCCAGTAAAATTATTCCCAAAATACCTGTTAAATTATAATTTTTATATTTTTTTTAATTTTTGTTAAATTTTTTTATTTCTAAAATTCAAATCGAAAAATTCTTAAAGATTAAAAACTGCATAAATGCACTTACGTGTACATATAAATATGTACACGAGCATGAACGCAAACAAATAGGGTGGATTGTTGTTGTAAATAAAATTTTTTTACTTTAATCCAAACTATAATATTTTTAAACACCAATAAAAAAAATGTTTACCCAAAACCCCGTTTTTTTGGATTTTTGCTTGAAATTTTAATTTAGAAAAGTTTTTAATTAAAATTCTAAAAATTCAAAAATATTAAAAATATGCACAAGTGCACTTACGTATACATACATATGTACACGAGCACATATGCAAACAAAGAAGAAGAAGAAATAAAACTTTTGAAGGAAATAATTTATTTGATCATTTTATAAAAGAGAAAAATTTTTATTTAATTTAAAAAAAAAAAAAAAGGCCAGAAAACCTAATTTAATAAGAAATTTGAAATCATGAATATTAGAAAAAAATTATACATTTTTATTGCAGCTTACGAAGCCGACCGAAGGCCGCGACATTTTTTTTACCACAAATACACACACACGAATCTACACAGAATCACATCAACAAAACTACACAGGAATTATATAAAGGTTTTGGGCGCTAAAATTACCGAAGACAACAACAAACATCCACATCGCACATACACACATCAATTCACACTCCAGAAGAATTTTACCAGGCCAAAAGGCAACATTTTGGGGCCAAAACCAGGCCACTACGAAAGAGGGTAGAACACGACATTTCATGGCGATACAACATAACGTCAACACCAGCAACATCTTTATTTGCCACAGCAACAATCAAAGTGTTGGGAAACACTAAGTGGCGCAACCAACGACGACGGCAACATTTCACATCAACTCAGCCTCATCAACATTTAGTTATCTACCTTTTATCTACACTACACATATACAAGGCAGCACAAAACACAACACTAACACAATCACACAGAAGAGCGAGAAGAGCAGCTCATCTACGATCTTTTTAATTTGTACACCACCATCATCACACACACGTTTATTAAAATTTATTAGGGTGCACCACCCGACATATTTTTTGGAAATTTTAAGTTTTTATTTTCTTGAATATTTTTTTTTGAATTTAATAAGTTTCTAATTTTAATTATTTATTATAATAAGTTTATTAATTTGATTAATTTAAGTTTTGTTGAGATTTACTGAATTTTTCTTACCTTTAGTTTTTTTTACACACTTAGATATAAATTTCTTCCTACATACTCACGCTTGCAAAATTGAACTTTAGTCTCCTTTCGTTTTGTTCTAAACATTTTAAAAATTTTTTTATAAACGCTTTTTATATTTTTTTTATCATTATCTTTCTATTTTTTTATTTACAACTTATAACTTTTCTTCATTAAGTGCTTTTCTTTCGATTCGATTTTTTTATTTTTTTACTTTCACTTTTCACCTTTAAAATTTTTTTATCTTTGATTTTTTTGCTCTTGTGTTTTTTTTTTCAAGCTTTATTGCCAATTTAGACTATTCAAATTTTCTTATTGTTTTGATTAGGTTTTTTTTTATTTCACTTTCAATTAAATTTTTTGCATCGTTTTTATTTTTTTTATCTTTTGCATTTTTTTCTCAATACACTTTCACTACACTTTCACTTAACTTTCACAATTGCATACTTTTTTACCCGACTCCTCCATTTGCAATTTTTTTAATTTTGTCTTCTTGACAAAAAAAAAATAGTTTTTTATTCGACGCGAGGAGATTGTTTTCGTTTACGAAAAATTTTTTTGCATAAGCACAAATCAATGCATATGCACCGAACCACGTTGTAAAACTAAAACTTCAAAGACAATAGTTCTTAGAAATTAGCCTTGACCACGGTCAAGCGGTCAAAGCCCTATAACAGAACCACTGTCGTTTGAATAGCCTATGTTGTTTGTTTTTTTCTTTTACCTTTTTTTTCAGCTCGTCGATTTTGGTACCAAATTCTGGCTACTGAGTAAGGTGAGTTATTTTGTTACAAAAGAAAAACAACATTAAACACTCACTGTACATACGTATATATGCATTGAGGTTTTTTTGTGAGAAACGCACTCTTATACATTTTTACGAATTCCCCGTACTATTGAGATCGGTTTTTTTGTTTAAAGTTTAGAGTTGATTTTTTACACATACATACATATTTTTTACTTATGATTTTGTCTTTCAATTTAGTGGGAGATTGAATGCACATACATACATATATACATATTATCTGTGGTACTTGCATTTTTTTTCTTTCATAGTTTTTTTCATACATATTTACATGTATTTATAGAGGCGCTTGTGCATAAAGTTAATGAGGCATTAGGCTGGTGTAAATTTTAGAAATTTTTGTTCGAATTTTATTTCAAGGAAAATTTAGACTTAATTTAGCTATTATAGTTAGAAAATAAGTAACTGTAATTATTTTGAATTTTTAACTAGTGTAAGGCGTTTTGCAATATTTTTGAATTAAGTGTAGGAATAAAAATTGTTAATCATTTTTCTTTGAAAAAGTTGGAGAAAACTTTCTTTGAAGTTCATGGGTTGAGTTTTTTTGTGCGGATTAGCTTATAATATGTCTGGCTAAAGAAATACAGTTGTTGGTGCAGGTGTTGCCCTTGTGGCAACTGATGGTAAGTTGGGGTAGTTGAGAAAAGATGGGATAAACGTAAGTACTAAAAGACGGACTTTAGTCAGGTTTAGGGGGACTCTACTCGGGAAGCGGAGCCATAGTAGAGTCCAAAGGCTGTTCACATCTCGCGAACAGGAGGGGTGGGAAGGCTCCACCTGACTCGGACAGGTTTTCTCCCGCTTTTGTCTTTTTTTCTTTTGTTTCATATCTTTCTCAGGCATGAACCCTAATTTTGCTTCGCAACTGTTGGGAAGGAGAAGTGGCAAGAACTGCGCCCCAATGCCGACGAGCCTCAGCCGGGCTACAACCATGCCGACTCGCCACTCCTCCTCTCCCGCACCAGGCAGTTACGCAACAGAACGTCCATAGATCCAATATGATCTGTATAAGCGGTGCGCTAAGGACAACGCCCAACGAAGCCCTTCAGGTCATTCTGGGCATTTTGCCACTTGATCTGGAAGGGTTTCGGTCAGCGGCGGCATCAGCTCAGCGCCTAAGAGAAACCTCCAGTTGGGGTGCGGGTACTATTGAACACTACAGTATTCTGGAATCTTACAGCTTTCTCCCTCTAAGCACAGATCTTTGTGCGACTACCACAGTCGGGGATAGCTGTTTCAAAATAAACATTCCCAGCAGAGAAGACTGGGAGAGCACGGATTGGTGTCCCGAAGCAAATGGTGGCACTTCCATATACACCGACTGCTCGAAGTTGGAGGAGGAGTTTATTCAAGGGATTTGGACCTTGAGCTCTCCTTCAGACTACGACCAAGCAGGTTCTTCAGGATAAAGAGCGCTTAGGTATGCCGTTTGCCACATGCAAACTAATGCTGAAGGAGCACACACTCCGTCTAGCCAACGAAAGATGGCTGCAATCTCCAGGGTGCCGGATATCGAAACAAACCTGGCCAAAATGGGATCTTAAAAGATCTAGACGCATTTATGCCCTAACTAGGAGGGAAATCTGCATATTGATAGGGGTATTAACCGGTCACTGCCTCATTGGTAGGCATGCAGAAAGGCTAGGTGTGCCCTACCGACGATGCTGCAGGAGTTGCAAAGATGATGAGGAGGAGGAAACAGTGGAGCACCTCATCTGCAACTGTCCGGCTTTAAGCGACGCGAGAACGCGCTTTTTGGGAGTTCCGTTCCTGGATAGCCTAAGCCAGATCGCGGAACTGGACATAAAGGACTTGATGGGCTTCATATAGTCATCTAAGTGGTTCGAGGAGGAGTAACGGTGTCGGTTTAGGAGTGTCAGTCCTGGGATTCTGCTATGTGGAAATCCCAACAACTCAGGGATTTTCCATATGGCTGGGTCCCGGGACTGACTTTCCTTGTGTTGGTGGTATCACAACGGGCCTTTCAAAACTGGCCTAAGTGTGCCTCGGCAGCCACTTGAACCTTACCTAACCTAAGAAAAAAGCTGATCGGTACTCAGGAAAAAAACTCTCCAAAAAATAATAGAAATAAGACAATAAAAACTTATAATCCAGGAGAAAGAGTTTTTTTAAGGCGAAATAAAAGACTGGGAAATAAGTTTGACAGGGTATTCGTTGAAATAAATATAGTTTAAAACAAGTAAGGAACGCTGTCTTCGGCTGTGCCGAAGGCTAAATACCTTTCATGAATAAGCGTCACGCTTTTCACTGTTTGATCCCAGTACAGCCTGTGTGAATTTAACTTAAGCTCATACCGAAATTATCGGTACTATCGATTATATGGGGGTAGGGTTGCCAGATTCTGAAGTGGAAAAAGAAGGACATTTCTACGGACGGTTTTTTTGTGGACAATTTATTAGGGGATTCGCTAAGTCTTGCAAGGTGCACTGATTGCACGAAATGTATTAATCCTATGCCAAAATATGCAAGACTACGAGAGCACCCATCACTGAGTTTCCTGTAATATCGTAAACAAACGTCAAAATATTCTAATCGAAGCAGAACAAATTTTTATTTTTTTTCTGAAAAAAGTTGACGTTGATAATTACTTTTACTTGATGTGAGAAAAATGAGGGGATTGAACGAAATACAGGGTTTCTTTATTATTTCCTATAATTTTTGCATTAAAATATACATAGGTTTGAGCTTTGTATAAATTGCAGGGATAGTATATATTTTTTTGCGTGTATTTTGTTTTTGTGACTTTCCAATCCATGGAAAAAGAAGGACATAAGAAGGACAAAACTTAAAAAGAAGGACATTTCTACACTTTTTCTTTTGGAAGGACAGGGAAGGACGTTGCAATACAATGAAGGACATCATCATCATTTATTGGCGCTTAACCGCCTAAGCGATTTTGGCCGTTTCGTATCAAAGCACGCCAGTCATTCCTTTTTAGCGATAACGGACGCCAATTGGAAACCCCAAGGGAGTTCAAGTCATCCTCCACCTGTTGTTTCCATTTCAGTCGAGGCCTCCCCCTTCCTCTGCTGCCGAATTCAGGCGACGATAGGAAAACCTTCTGTGCTGGAGCTTCTTTGTCCATTCGCATAACATGGCCCAGCCAGCGGAGTCTTTGGGCTTTAATTCGCTGGACTATGGTCAGATCTGCGTAGAGCTCGTACAGCTCATCGTTAAATTTCCTTCTATACTCGCCGTTGGCATCACGGGAAGGACCATAAATCTTCCGGAGAACTTTTCTCTCAAATACTCCAAGGGCCATCTCATCTTCTCTTGACATTGTCCATGAATCTGAGCCATACATCAGGACAGGTATGATGAGAGACTTATAGAGCGTGATCTTTGTTCTTCGAGAGAGGACTTTACTTCTCAATTGCCTACTCAGTCCAAAGTAGCACTTGTTGGCAAGAGTGATTCTCCGCTGGATTTCTAGACTGACATTATTTTCGGTGTTGATACTGGTTCCCAAATAGACGAAGTCCCTCACAGTTTCAAATTTGTAACTATCAACAGTGACATGGCTGCCAAGGCGCAGGTGCGCCGATTCTTTCTTTGATGACAGCAAATACTTCGTCTTGTCCTCGTTCACGGCAAGACCCACTTTTTTCGCTTCCTTATCCAGTCCAGAGAAGGCAGCGCTTACGGCGCGGTTGTTAAGGCCAATGATATCAATATCATCGGCATACGCCAGCAGTACCATTGCGGTTTAGCTCTGCTGCTCGAATTATCTTCTCCAGCATCAGATTGAAGAAATCGCACGAAAGGGAGTCGCCCTGTCTGAAGCCTCGTTTGGTTTCAAATGGCTCAGAGAGGTCCTTCCCGATTCTGACGGAGCTGTTGGTATTGCTCAACGTCATTTGACAAAGCCGTATAAGCTTTGCAGGGAAGTCAAATTCAGACATGGCGGCATACAGGCAACTCCTTTTTACGCTGTCAAAAGCGGCTTTAAAATCGACAAAGAGATGGTGAGTGTCGATTCTCTTATCATGGGTCTTCTCCAGGATTTGGCGTATCGTGAAAATCTGGTCGATGGTAGACTTACCAGGTCTAAAGCCACACTGATAAGGTCCAATCACACAACACGCTAGAAAGAACCTTATATGCGATATTAAGAAGACTAATTCCGCGGTAGTTGGTGCGGTTAGCGGGATCGCCTTTCTTGTGGATTGGGCAAAGCACACTTAAATTCCAATCCGGAGGCATGCATTCGTCTGACCATATTCTGCATAAGAGCTGATGCATGCTTTTTACCAGCTCTTCGCCTCCGCGTTTGAACAGCTCGGCGGGTAGTCCGTCTTTTCCAGGCGCTTTGTTGTTTTTGAGCCGGGATATAGCTATCCATACTTCCTCATAGTCAGGTGGTGGGACGACTTTTCCATCGTCAGGGATTGGGGTATCGGGTGCGACGTCTCCCTCGCAATTTAGCAGTGAGGAGAAGTGCTCCCTCCATAATTTAAGTACACTTTGTACGTCGGTTACCAGGTCGCCATTATTGTCCTTACAGGAGCTTGCCCCGGTCTTAAAACCTTCCGTCATCCGCCGGATCTTTTCATAGAATTTTCGGGCATCATTCCTGTCAGCCAGCATCTCAAGCTCCTCACACTCACGCCTTTCGGCCTCACTTTTCTTTTTTCTGAAAAGGCGTCTCTCTTCCTTCTTTGCCTCACGATATTGTTGCCATACACTGCGGGTTGCGCCCGTTCGCAACGTCTCCTTGTAGGCAGCGTCCTTTTTTTCGAGGCAGTTTTGCATTCCTCATCGTACCAGTTGTTCTTGCGGGCTCGCTGGAACCCTATAGTGGCCTCAGCGGCGGTACGCAATGAGTGACAGATATGCTTCCATTGCTCGGTTACATCGTTAGGTAGAGGATTGCCCTCTGCTAGCAGGTGTGAGAGTCGAGTTGTGAAATTATCAGCTGTCTGTGTCATGCGCAGCTTCTCGACGTCAAACTTTCCTTCCGTTACTGTGCGCACTTTCTTCGTTGCACAGAGGCGTGTGCGTATCTTGGCTGCGACAAGATAATGGTCAGAGTCAATATTGGGACCACGCAGTGTACGCACGTCCAGAACGGTAGAGCTATGTCTGCCGTCAATCAAGACATGATCAATCTGGTTTCTAGTTCTTTGATCAGGGGACAGCCATGTGGCTTGGTGTATTCGCTTATGCTGGAACCTGGTACTACTGATGACCATATTGCGAGCAGCGGCGAAGTCAATCAACCTAGTGCCGTTGGGGGATGTTATATCGTGGAGACTGAATTTTCCAACTGTGGGACCAAAGACTCCTTCCTTGCTCACCTTGGCATTAAAGTCGCCGAGCACGATTTTGATATCATGCTGTGGGCAGCGATCATAAGTCTGTTCAAGTTTATCGTAGAAGGAGTCCTTCTCTGCGTCGTCCGTCACCTCAGTCGGCGCATAGGCGCAGATAAATGTTATGTTGAAAAACCTCGCCTTGATGCGGATCGCGGCGAGACGCTCGTTCACAGGAGTGAACGCTAATACTTGGCGGCGAAGTCTCTTTCCCACCACGAATCCTACACCACGCGCTTTGCCGCGTGTCTGGCCACTGTAGTATACGTCACAAGGACCGATGGTCGTCTTTCCTTGCCCCGTCCATCGCATTTCCTGCAGGGCGGTGATGTCGGCCTTTGCGCCTACGAGGACATCAACCAGTCGGGCAGCGGTACCGTCCGTTGAAAGGGTCCGGACATTCCCGGTACATGCCCTAATATCCAAATCGTTATGCCTTATTCGTTTTGCCGGGTCGTCAACATTAAAGGGGGTTCTCATCCGAGGCTTTGTATATTTTTTCATTGGAATTAAGTTTTTTACGTGGCGGGTCCCAAACCCAGCGCACAACCCGTTTCGGGGGTTTGGAAAATATTTACACATTTATATAGCGAGCCGCTTGCTTCAAGACAGACGCCCGCTTGCAGCCGCACCTCATGGTGAACAGACGCTACGCAAAAACCTCGGTGAGCCCTTAAACCAAGTATGTCAGAGTGGCCCCACCGGGGCTCCCTCTCTTTCTGCCGCGAGCCTAGGTAGCTCCCGTTGCCCAGAGTGCACGAACGAGGACGCAAGAGTCGGGATTGAGCAAGGTCACTTAGCAACCACACTCCATTACACAATGAAGGACATGTCCTTCCGAAAGAAGGACGTCTGGCCACCCTATATGGGGGCGATGTGTTATATTGGTCCAATCTCATTGATTTTTAACACCGACATTCCACATTCTAAAATAGCAATAGTTACGAAATTTCACGTTCCTACCTATATAACTACAGGAGTTATCTACCAAAATCCGTTTATTGGAACAATCGATTGTATGGGAGCTATGTGAAATATTTATACCAGCTCGATGATTTTCAACATCGATACTTCACATATCAAAATAGCGATACGTCCAAAATTTCACGTTCCAACGTGTTTAATTACAGGAGTTATAGCCCAAAATCCGGTTATCGGAACAATCGATTGTATGGGAGCTATGTGAAATATTTATCCCATCTCGACGATTTGCAACATCGATATTTCACATATAAAAAAAACAACACTTACAAAATTTCACGTTCCTACGTGTTTAATTACTGGAGTTATAGCCCTAAATCCGTTTATCGGAACAGTCGATTGTATGGGAGCTATGTGAAATATTTATCCCATCTCGATGATTTTCAACATCGATATTTCACATATAAAAAAAACAACACTTACAAAATTTCACGTTCCTACGTGTTTAATTACTGGAGTTATAGCCCTAAATCCGTTTATCGGAACAGTCGATTGTATGGGAGCTATGTGAAATATTTATCCCATCTCGATGATTTTCAACATCGATATTTCACATATAAAAATAACAATACTTACAAAATTTCACGTTCCTAGGTGTTTAATTACAGGAGTTATAGCCCAAAATCCGTTTATCGGAACAATCGATTGTATGGGAGCTATATGTAATATCGGTCCGATCTTGCTGGTTCCGACAAATGATTCCTATATTGGAAAATGGTGGACGCATACAAAATTTCAGCCAAATATCTCAAAAACTGAGGGCTAGTTTGCGTTCAAACTGACAGACAGACAGACGGACAGACGGACATGGCTAAATCAACTCATCTCGCCATACTGATCATTTCGGTATACTTATTGATGGGTCTATCTCTTCTACTTCTCATACTTACAAACATCGGACCAAAGTTATAATACCATTTCATGTTCATGAAAGGTATAAAAACTAAAACTCACGCTTTTAGAGAGTATTGAACTAAAAAGTTGAAAATAATTTTAAAACCCCTACACAGCGTGGTCCGCTTTGTTCCATAATCCTCGTTTTTTATTTAAATTATTTTTACCTTTTAGTGCAATATTCTTTAAAGGCGTGTGTTTTCGCTTTTGATCTATATTTATTTTTTACTTTTTAGTTAAATGTGTTATGAAGTAATCGATAAATATATCGAAGTATACCGCTGTGCAAACGAAACCTCTGGGCCTTCACTTTCGTTTGACAACCTCATTTTGACCGATAACTTAGTTATCGATAAATATATCGAAATATTCCAAAGTCCAATAGAAATCTGTAGAACTTCTCTTTTGTTGGATACCCAGATTGTAGGCATTATGACCGATAACTTAGTTATCGATAAATATATCGAAGTCCAAATGCAACCTCCTATCGTTTGACACCCATATTGAAGGAACATTTCAAGGTTTTTGTGATAGTCATATGCCAATATCGGGTAGACTGAAGTAGAGTTACATACAAACTTATGAAAACGTAGTAAAGTAACTAACATCATCATCATTTATTGGCGCTTAACCGCCTAAGAGATTTTGGCCGTTGCATATCAAAGCACGCCAGTCATTCCTTTTTAGCGATAACTGACGCCAATTGGAAACCCCAAGGGAGTTCACGTCATCCTCCACCTGTTGTTTCCATCTCAGTCGAGGCCTTAACCTTCCTCTGCTGCCGAATTCAGGCGACGATAGGAAAACCTTCTGTGCTGGAGCTTCTTTGTCCATTCGCATAACATGGCCCAGCCAGCGGAGTCTTTGGGCTTTAATTCGCTGGACTATGGTCGATACTCGCCGTTGGCATCACGGGAAGGACCATAAATCTTCCGGAGAACTTTTCTCTCAAATACTCCAAGGGCCATCTCATCTTCTCTTGACATTGTCCATGAATCTGAGCCATACATCAGGACAGGTATGATGAGAGACTTATAGAGCGTGATCTTTGTTCTTCGAGAGAGGACTTTACTTCTCAACTGCCTACTCAGTCCTAAGTAGCACTTGTTGGCAAGAGTGATTCTCCGCTGGATTTCTAGACTGATATTATTTTCGGTGTTGATACTGGTTCCCAAATAGACGAAGTCCCTCACAGTTTCAAATTTGAAACTATCAACAGTGACATGGCTGCCAAGGCGCAGGTGTGCCGATTCTTTCTTTGATGACAGTAAATACTTCGTCTTGTCCTCGTTCACGGCAAGACCCACTTTTTTCGCTTCCTTATCCAGTCCAGAGAAGGCAGCGCTTACGGCGCGGTTGTTAAGGCCAATGATATCAATATCATCGGCATACGCCAGCAATTGCACGCTCTTGTAAAAGATTGTACCATTGCGGTTTAGCTCTGCTGCTCGAATTATCTTCTCCAGCATCAGATTGAAGAAATCGCACGAAAGGGAGTCGCCCTGTCTGAAGCCTCGTTTGGTTTCAAATGGCTCAGAGAGGTCCTTCCCGATTCTGACGGAGCTGTTGGTATTGCTCAACGTCATTTGGCAAAGCCGTATAAGCTTTGCAGGGAAGTCAAATTCAGACATGGCGGCATACAGGCAAATCCTTTTTGCGCTGTCAAAAGCGGCTTTGAAATCGACAAAGAGATGGTGTGTGTCGATTCTTTTATCATGGGTCTTCTCCAGGATTTGGCGTATCGTGAAAATCTGGCCGATGGTAGATCTACCAGGTCTAAAGCCACACTGATAAGGTCCAATCAGTTTGTCTACGATGGGCTTCAGCCTTTCACACAACACGCTAGAAAGAACCTTATATACAATATTAAGAAGACTAATTCCGCGGTAGTTGGTGCGGTTAGCGGGATCGCCTTTCTTGTGGATTGGGCAAAGCACACTTAAATTCCAATCCGGAGGCATGCATTCGTCTGACCATATTCTGCATAAGAGCTGATGCATGCTTTTTACCAGCTCTTCGCCTCCGTGTTTGAACAGCTCGGCGGGTAGTCCGTCTTTTCCAGGCGCTTTGTTGTTTTTGAGCCGGGATATAGCTATCCTAACTTCATCATAGTCAGGTGGTGGGACGACTTTTCCATCGTCAGGGATTGGGGTATCGGGTTCGACGTCTCCCTCGCAATTTAGCAGTGAGGAGAAGTGCTCCCTCCATAATTTAAGTACACTTTGTACGTCGGTTACCAGGTCGCCATTATTGTCCTTACAGGAGCTTGCCGCGGTCTTAAAACCTTCCGCCATCCGCCGGATCTTTTCATAGAATTTTCGGGCATCATTCCTGTCAGCCAGCATCTCAAGCTCCTCACACTCACTCCTTTCGGCCTCACTTTTCTTTTTTCTGAAAAGGCGTCTCTCTTCCTTCTTTGCCTCACGACATTGTTGCCATACACTGCGGGTTGCGCCCGTTCGCAACGTCTCCTTGTAGGCAGCGTCCTTTTTTCGAGGCAGTTTTGCATTCCTCATCGTACCAGTTGTTCTTGCGGGCTCGCTGGAACCCTATACTGGCCTCAGCGGCGGTACGCAATGAGTGAGAGATATGCTTCCATTGCTCGGTTACATCGTTAGGTCGGGGATTACCCTCTGTAGCAGGTGTGAGAGTCGAGTGGAGAAATTATCAGCTGTCTGTGTGACGCGCAACTTCTCGACGTCAAACTTTCCTTCCGTTACTGTGCGCACTTTCTTCGTTGCACATAGGCGTGTGCGTATCTTGGCTGCAACAAGATAATGGTCCGAGTCGATATTGGGACCACGAAGGGTACGCACGTCCAGAACGGTGGAGCTATGTCTGCCGTCGATCATGACATGATCAATCTGGTTTCTAGTTCTTTGATCAGGGGACAGCCATGTGGCTTGGTGTATTCGCTTATGCTGGAACCTGGTACTACTGATGACCATATTGCGAGCAGCGGCGAAGTCAATCAACCTAGTGCCGTTGGGGGATGTTATATCGTGGAGACTGAATTTTTCAACTTTTTTTTTGTTTTTTAGGACCAAAGACTCCTTCCTTGCCCACCTTGGCATTAAAGTCGCCGAGCACGAATGTGATATCATGCTGGGGCAGCGATCATAAGTCTGTAACTAGCATTATGTAGGAAAAGGGTCGAGCGCTCGATATACGGGTTTTTAAAATTATTTTCAAGTTTTTAGTTCAATACTCTCTAAAAGCGTGAGTTTTAGTTTTTTTAAACTATATTTATTTTTTACTTTTTAGTCAAATAACCTATGGAATTACAGATAAATATATCGAAAAATACAGCAGTCCAAACGAAACCTCTGGACTTCCACTTTCGTTTGATACCCATATTGTAGGGAAATTTTAGGGTATCGGGCAACCACATTTTGACCGATGACTCAGTTATCGATAAATTTGTCGAAATATGTCGATGTCCAAGTGAAACCTGGGGCCTTCACCTTTCGTTTGATACCCATATTGTAGGGAATTTTTTTGGTTTTTGGGCAATCATATTTTGACCGATAACTCAGTTATCGATAAATTTATCGAGATATATCGAAGTCCAAATGGAACCTGGGGCCTTCCCCTTATTGTAGGGAAATTTTAAGGCTTTCGGGCAACCATATTTTGACCGATAACTCAGTTATCGATAAATTTATCGAAATATATCGATGTTCAAATGAAACCTGGGGCCCTCCCCTTTCGTTTGATACCCATATTTTAGGGACATTTTACGGTTTTTGGGCCATTGGGGCTTAGAACGAACGAGAGTCACATACATACAAGCAAGCAAACAAACAAACAAACTAACATACAAGTGAACCTAATAAAAGCGTGGTAAAAATTATCGATAGAGATATTGGCACTGCAGTTATAATAGACGGCAAAAGAATCCATAAGAGCAATCTCCGCTAAAATATATTTCCGTTTATTTTCAATAAAATTACTTTTGAGTTTATCGCGATATACACTGACAACAACACAAAGTGAAAATAATATTAAAAAACCACTTGCTAATGTTTTGAATGATCGCAATATTTAAAAAAAAATTTGTAATTAGAAGTAGCCTAGATTTTGAAATGACAATTAAAATAATCCAAATACTTTCAACACCTGTAATGTTAAATCAAATATTGTAAGCTTTGTAAATTTTGTAAGTTTTGTAAATTTGTTTGACGTATTATAAACCACTGCACTAGTACCACCTTCACCGCCAATCGAATTCAAAAATCAGCATACGACAAGGCAGCGAGCGAAGGAAAAACAGTTTAACAAACCGAGGACGTTTTGAACTTGAGATGGGAGATAGTTACCGTAATGTGCAGCGATATTTTTATTAAACGTGCTAATCCGCCTATGTTTTATGCTGGGTTATGCTTGCACTAATTTAGTTCCACATATCATGATCATTATGAGCATAATTATCATCGTCGCACAGAAGATGAGAGTCAGCAAGAGTATGATCGCAAAACCAGCATATCAATGCACTCTGTTGCTACGTTGCTTTGTTACAAAGATCGCACGATAAATTGGTATTTTTTATGATAATAAACCGTAACTTCATTCGCCTTATTCTATCGACCAACAACATCAAAAAGGCAAAGTCTGATGCTAGGTGCTAGGTAAGGTGGTTGAGGAATACAATAGTTAAGGTGACGTGTAAGAAGCGAGTCATATCGTTATATCTACTACGTAACAAATAAAGTAAACTTACTGTACTTGGGATTGTTCGTCTGGCTTAATAAAGGACATATAATATAACTTGCATAAGTTATCACACATCAATTGCCCATTAAAGTTCTTGATGGGCGATTCTGAATGTGGAACAGCCGCAGGGTTGCTATTTTGAGGAACTGTGGATTGTGTTGTTCGGCAAATGAGGTCAAATGTGATGAAAATTTGAACAGTTCATTTATGCATTTGTCAATTTTCTATGTTAATACGCTTTACGCGATGTTTCTTTGGTTACATGAATACCAATAATCTATTTAACGAGAAAAAATAAGCAATACTACGATCGCCCGTGGTCGAAATTCGACCAACTAAAATTTTCTTCAACTCTATCTTAATATACAATGTCCTTTATTAAGGCAGACGAACAATCCCAAGTACAGTAAGTTTACTTTATTTGTTACGTAGTAGATATAACGATATGACTCGCTTCTTACACGTCAACTTAACTATTGAATTCCTCAACCACCTTACCTAGCACCTAGCACCAGACTTTGCCTTTTTGATGTTGTTGGTCGATAGAATAAGGCGAATGAACTTACGGTTTATTATCATAAAAAATACCTAGTAATCGTGTGATCTTTGTAACAAAGCAACGTAGCCACAGAGTGCATTGATATGCTGGTTTTGCGATCATACTCTTGCTGACTCTCATCTTCTGTGCGACGATGATAATTATGCTCATAATGATCATGATATGTGGAACTAAATTAGTGCAAGCATAACCCAGCATAAAACATAGGCAGATTAGCACGTTTAATAAAAATATCGCTGCACATTACGGCAACTATCTCCCATCTCAAGTTCAAAACGTCCTCGGTTTGTTAAACTGTTTTTCCTTCGCGCGCTGCCTTGTAGTATGCTGATTTTTGTATTTGATTGGCGGTGAAGGTGGTACTAGTGCAGTGGTTTATAATATTGTGACGAATTCGATGATTCCTTGATTATTTTCCCTGAGTTCGATCACTGTACGTTAAATAAAACACTCCGATTATGCTTAATAAGTAGTACGCTTTATTCAGTACTAAAAACCGTAGTACAATATCGCGGGTTAATTCACTGTTCAGTACTTCACTGTACAACACTTCAAAATAAACTGATTGATGTGCGTTGTCTTTGCGCGGTTTATATACCTTAGCCAACAGCAGCTTCACAACCTAGAAATGTCTACACCTTTATGGTTTATTCGTGCAACAGTGTTCTCGAAGCGTTTATCTATCGTCATCTCCTCTTTGTGCCACATTCGCAAACACGCGAGCTGCCTCTGCCTCTGTTGCTCTCACTGCATGTAACTAAACAGCTGTAGTTGTGGTAGTGACGCTAGTGATGGAAATACGCTAGAGTTGGGAGATGAGCGATTCTTGAGAACATTCGCCACACTGCCCTCCACCTAAGTCTGATCGTCCCGATCAGACACATTTCCCGATCCAAACGTTGCTAGCCTCTCCAGGTGAACCACCTTCATTTTGTTTCGTGGTCTTCCAACAGTTTGTATGCGGTAGACAACATCATTTATCCGCGTTATTACTTTATATGGGCCTTCCCAGTTACATTGCAGTTTTGGGGACAAACCTTTCTTTCGTTGTGGGTTGTATAACAGCACTAAATCTCCTTCTTTAAAACCTTCCGAGTTAATGGCTTTGTCGCATCTGGCTTTCATCTTATCACTCATGATCTTCGTCCGTTGTCTTACAAGATCGTGTATTTCTCTCATTTCTTCTTCCAAGATGCTAGTGGATTTCCTGGCATTTATTCCTTCATCAGCATTTATCCCAAACTTCAAGTCAGCTGGCAACCGCAGATCATTCCCAAAAATTACTTTTGCCGGAGTCTGACCCGTAGTTCAATGTATTGCCGAGCGATATGCCATCAGAAACAAGGAGATGTGCGTATCCCAATCTTTCTGGAACTTATCCACTACTTTCCTCATGTGCTCTTCCAAGGTTCGATTGAAACGTTCCACCATGCCATCTGACTGAGGATGCAATGCAGTTGTTCGAGTTTTCCGAATACCCAATATCTTGCACATTTCTTGGAATACGACTGACTCGAAATTCCTGCCCTGGTCAGAATGTAACTCCATCGGTACACCAAACCTCGCTATCCAATTGTTAGTGAACACCTCTGCAATGGTTTCTGCCTCTTGATTTGGAATCGGGTAAACTTCTGGCCATTTGCTGAAATAGTCCATAACAACTAATACGTACTTGTTCCCGAGTTTGCTAGTAAGAAATGGACCAGCTACATACATGGCAATCCTCTCAAACGGTGCACCTGTGTTGTACTGCTTCATCTGTCCATGGCTTCTCGACTGACCCTTTGCTTTGATGCACACCTCACAGTTGGCAATCCAGCAATCCACTCCGCGATCGACTGCCGGCAACCAACCCAATAGAATCTCTGCTTGACTTTCTCCAACGTTTTCGTGACTCCGAGATGACCTCCACTTGGACCATTATGTAGCTCATTCAAAACATCAGAGATTTTCTTCCTTGGGACAACTACCAGCTTCCGGGCGCATTGACCATCTTCGCTTTCCCATACTCTATGTAATCAACCGGATACCAATTTCAGACTGTTCCACTGTGCCCAATATGACTTGGCAACAGGGCTCTCTGCTGACATCTCCTCTCTTGTTGGTCGTTCGTTTTGCTCGGTTCCTTGCATCACACGTACCAGATCTGGGTCCTCTAGCTGATGCTTCCTTAGTTGATCCATGTTCCATTCGTCCGTAGATGTTATAGTCATCAGCCGCACATCTATAACATCTTCCTTGGCCTCAGATTTCGAACAATGCTTGAATTCTAGGTTACATGGTCGCCGGGACATTGCATCAGCATTTCCGTGGTTGCTGCCTTTGCGATGCTCTATGGAAAAGTCATAACTTTGTAGTCGCTCTATCCACCGTGCCAATTGATCTTCCGGAGTACGGAACTGCAAAAGCCATTTCAACGCTGCATGGTCTGTCCTGACGTGGAATCGCTGTCCATAGAGATACTTGTGGAAATGTTTGATGCACTCCACCAATGCCAGTAGTTCTCTTCGTGTTACACAATAGTTCCTTTCGGGCGTTCCAATTGTGCGGCTATAGTACGCCACTACCTTCTCCTGCCCATCGACAATCTGTGACAAAACTCCTCCAATCGCATAACCAATCCATGAGTCTCTCAAAAGTAGCTGGAGCGTTACATAGTCCAAAGGGCATTACCGTAAATTGCCACAGCCCCTCTCCAACGCTAAAGGCTGTCTTTTCCTTATCCTCATCTTTAACCTCCACTTGCCAATAGCCGCTTTTCAAGTCCAGTGTAGAGAACCATTTCGTACCAGATAGTGAGTCCAGAGTATCGTCAATTCTTGGTAGTGGATAGCTGTCCTTTTTCGTTACGTCGTTCAGCTTCCGGTAATCCACACAGAACCGCATTTTTCCATCCTTTTTCTTCACTAGCACTACCGGTGAGCTCCGTGGACTAGCTGATGGTTCGATCACGCCGCTGTCACTCATTTCTTGTATAATTTCTCTTACCACTTGCCGTTTGGCCAATGGAACACTTCGAGGAGCTTGGCGGATTGGTCTCGCGTCACCGGTATCAATGTGATGCTTCACTACATTGGTCCGACCTGGTTTGGAGCCACCCTTGTCAAATATGGTAGAGTACTTTAGTAGAAGTTGTTTCGCCTTATTCTGGTGGTCTTCTTCGAGCTCTTGCGTCCACGCTGTGATATTATCTGATAGATTAATGTTGCTGGTAGAGACATTTTCCTGGAGCTGTTCACAGTTTATAATCACCTCCACCTCCTGACATTGTCCCAATATAGCTCCTTTGGAAAGCTTGATCGGCGATCGAAACTCATTTAGTACTCTTACCGGTATACGTCCATCTTGTTTTGTCATAGCCAGTGTTTTTCCTACTAGTATATCCGTCTTTGAATTGTTTGCTGCCTCGACAACCCACAATTTGTTTGTCCCATAATCTCCATCAATCCTTGCCCAAACGACTGCCTCCGACTTCGGTGGAATTTGTTGGCTATCTTCCACGAGTACCCGCTTACTGATGTACTTGTTCTCGTAACCAAAATTGAGTGGCACATCCATGTTCTTATAGCTCATAGACCTGTTTTGCATGTCGATCTTGATGCCTTGGTTGCTTAAGAAATCCACACCAACTATGATCTCATCAACAATATCTGACAGGTGCGCTAACCTCTCGATGTCCGATGCAAATTCTTGTAAGGTCTCATTGGGCTTCTGGCAGCGATTTTGTAGCTCTATTTGGTAAATCTGCTTCCGATGCTCGCTACCATAACGTCTCTCCACAGCACCCATCAATGATTCATAGTTGTTTCGTTCGCCATCAGGAATAGTCTGTAAGATTTCGGCTGCCGGACCTGTCAATGCTACGAAGAGTGCAGCGACTTTATCTTCAGCGCCCCAGTTGTTCACAGCTGCTGTCTTCTCAAATTGTAGCTTAAATACCTGGAAAGGAACAGATCCGTCAAATGATGGAGGTTTTACCTTGGGTACGCTTGTGGAAACACTGTGACGATTCAGCTGCAACTCCTGGATACGACTTCTTAACGAATCCACCTCGGCCTCGACTTTCTCCTCAAGCTGCATTATTTTCTCGTCCTGTATTTTTAGCTGTGAGGACATACGTTCTTCCTGCTCCTCCAGCTGTAATGCTATTTTTGAAGATAGCCGGGCCTCCTGCTCCTCAAGTTGTGCTGAGATCTGAGATGTCATGTATGTAATCTGTTCTTCCAAGCCAGATGCCATGTGTGTCTTCTGTTCCTCCAACTTTGATGCCATGCGTGTCTCTTGTTGTTCCAACTGAGATGCCATGCGTGTCTCTTGTTGTTCCAACTGAGATGCCATGCGTGTCTCTTGCTGTTCCAACTGAGATGACATGCTTGTTGTTATGTTGTTTGACATCTGAGCCAAGGCAGCCAATAAAGAGTTTGTGTCCACATTTGCCACTGAATCCTGAGAGTCCTTTTGCTCTTCTATTTTCGTCGCTCCCTCTTCCGAAATCTAGGCTACTTCTAATTACAAATTTTTTTTAAATATTGCGATCATTCAAAACATTAGCAAGTGGTTTTTTAATATTATTTTCACTTTGTGTTGTTGTCAGTGTATATCGCGATAAACTCAAAAGTAATTTTATTGAAAATAAACGGAAATATATTTTAGCGGAGATTGCTCTTATGGATTCTTTTGCCGTCTATTATAACTGCAGTGCCAAGATCTCTATCGATAATTTTTTCAACGAATACCTTGTCAAACTTATTTCCCAGTCTTTTATTTCGCCTTAAAAAAACTCTTTCTCCTGGATTATAAGTTTTTATTGTCTTATTTCTATTATTTTTTTGGAGAGTTTTTTCCTGAGTACCGATCGCTAAATTTTTCATCAGAAAAATTATGAAATACATCAGTTGGCCTAGCTCTAGTCACTGAATGTATGCTTCAATTATACTTGTACGTTGCCAATAACACCAAGTCGATGGTTTCTTCTATTTGTTGCTGTTCTTTCATGCAACGCGCTATTTCCAGTAGTGTGGAGTGGAATCTTTCCACTTGACCATTACTCTCACTATGAAGAGTTGGTATGAAAAATTGATCAATCGAAAAATTGTCCCTTAGAAGGGTCTTAAATGTGTTCGATTGGAATGCCTTTTCGTTTTCGGAAATTACGGTTTTAGTTTTGTTGAATACTATTAAGATTTCTAATAGAGCGTACTTTATATCGATGGTTGATCTCGAGGTAATAGGTTTTACAAAAGCAAATTTGGAAAATTTGTCCACACATGTCAGAAAAGGTAGTTTGCCGGTCATAAAAATGTCCAAATTCTTAAATTGATTAACCGGAGACTTCAGAGTTTTAATTATACTAGTTAAGGATATTTCACTGTACAGGGTTTCGTCAGATGATATTGTCTCATTTAAGTTGTTAGAAAACTGTCTTGACAGTGCATCTGCTACCTTGTTATCTTTTCCAGGTTTAAAGTGAAAAGTTGGGGAAAATTCTTCATTTTTGCATTCGGATTTTTTTCTGACATCGCAAATATGATAGGTTGGTGGTCAGTAAAAATGTGTATATCCTTAATGCCGTACAGGTAATGCCTAAGTTTTTTCAATGCCCATACAATAGCGAGTAGCTCACGCTCATTGGTTGCATAATTCTGTTCGCTGGCGGAAAGGGTTCGCGAAATCATTGTTATTGGACGTCCTCTTTGAGACAAAACCGCACCTACCGCTTCACAGGAAGCATCCGTGGTAAGCTCAAGGTTTATTATAATCGGGGTATTGTAAGAGGACGTCTTCGGAGGATAAAATCTGTTTTATGCCTGTAGTGCCTCTGGACTGAAATCTATTATCACTTTTTTTGAATTTCTCGAACCGATTTGTCCATTTTCACCTCTTAGGTAAACTGTTAAAGGTTTTACGATGGCAGCGTAATCCTTTACAAAACGTCTGTAGTATCCGCTAAGCCAAGAAACAAACGTAAAGCTCGCAGAGTTTTAGGGGTTTCGTAGTGAAGGATGTCATAAATTTTGTTCGGGCAAGTTTTGCTTCCATTTTCAGAGACTTGAAATCCCAAAAATTCCACTTCAGTCTTGAAAAATTTCGACTTCTCAGGCGATACTCTCTTACCTGCCTTTCCAAGTTTATGAAGGATACTGTCGATGTGTTCTAAGTGAGACTGTCCATCCGGCGAATATATTATTATGTCATCGACATAGGCGTGACAATACTATCCTATCACTTCGCGTAAGATGTCGTCGATGGTCCTTTGAAAAATACTCGGGGCATTCCGTAAACCAAATGGCAACCGGCAAAACTCGTACTTTCCATTATTTATATTAAACGCGGTTTTTTGCCTATCCTCCTCGCACATTACAATTTGATGGAATCCCGATTTAAGATCGAGCGTCGTAAAAAATTTCGAATTACCTAAATTAGATAGAATTATCGATGTATCCGGTATGGGATATCGATCCGGAATTGTCCTTTCATTTATTTTCCGGAAGTCGATTACCATCCTTAATTTCGGTTTAACGTTTTCATCAAAACCCTTTTTGGACACTACATGCACTGGGGAATTGTATGGAGAACACGACTCTCGAATGATACCATTTTTAAGAAGAGTTTTGATTTCGTTATTGATAAATGGCGCTACGGAAATTGGATACGGGTAGCTCTTAGAATATATCGGCTCATTTGTGTTTGTGCGAATTCTGGCCTTCACGGTCGTATTGTACGGAAGCGATATATTAGGGTCAGCAAAGGCAGTGATGTTTTTATTAATAATTTGACGAAATTGGGTTTGGTACGAAGGTGGGACAGATTTATCTTCGATAGTTATCATATTAACTTCATCACACGAAAAAAATTGTAATTTAACTTTACCATTACGATAAAATAAATACCCTTCAACGGTGTCAAGCTTACCTTCGATTTGTCTTAGGAAATCGTAACCTATTATACCATCGAACGTACTTAAATTTGGAAGTAAGTAAAACGTTGAGGTTTCGTCTAAAATATTAATAAAGCATTTTTTATCAATTACATTTTCTCCATTTATCGACTTTAATTTAAAGTTTTTTTCCAGAGGCCTTATTCCTTGAAGGAAAGAGAAATGTTTTATGTAGTTTTTCGATGTGCCAGTGTCAATTAAAAGTCGGAGCTCCTGCCCGTTTTTGCTTTTTTTAGTAATAAACGGCAGGAGCGAAGTTAGTTTAAAAAGTTAACTTCGTCATATTCTGCAATGGCACTCATATCATTGTAGTTATCGTGATAGCCATCGAAAACGTAATTATTATCTAACTCGTTTTCATACTCAGTTTCTTGAAGATTATCAATGAATTCTGAGCATTCTTCTACGTTGGCAACTCCCCTGTTCCATTTGCCATAAAGTTCACCCTTTGCATTTTATTTAATGGTGAACGATCTGAATGCTGTTGGTTAAAAGGGCATTTAAACACATTTTGGAAATTAGGCTGGGAATTGCTGAGATTTACCATTATGAGGCTGACTTGATTGTTTATTTTGTTGCGACGTGGAAGGATTTTGGACATAAGCACGCTGCATATAAAAACTTGTGCCGTTATCCACCTCCATGAGTTGGCCGGTTAGAATTATTTTGGTTGAACCGTAAAGACTGGGGTTTATTGCCCTCCATTGATTGGTGCTGAGATGTAGAAATTGGCTTATTGGTTTTGAATGCATTACTACCTATTGCAAAAGCTCCTGCAAATTCGACACGTCTGTGGTTCGAATGGAGCTCTTGAGCAACTGCAAGGGCAGTAGGCAAGTCTTTGGGTCTAGCTGAGAATAGGATGTCACACAATGGGCGACGATGTCCTGATATAAAAACGCGTAAGGCGTTTTCTCTAGCGCGTTCGTTTAAGGCTGCCGCGATATTATCATTGTGACTCATAATTTGCTTATTTAATATAAGGGACAACTTCTTTTCAACCTTATTGTAAAAGTCTGGAATAGTGGAATTACCCTGTCTCAGAATGCTTAGCTCATTTTCCAAAACATACAGGGGTCTCTTATCTGAATATTCTTGGTCTAGTCTGCTCATAATCGCTCTGAAATTCAGTACTCAGACTCAGTAATTTTGTTTCGGAATATACCCATGGCTACGTAATACCTCTCTGAACCCTCTTTGTAATAGTTCATGGCGAACATAGCTGAACCCCGCCATGCAGGATAAGAGGTAGGATCGCCCTTAAATTCCGGCAGAGATTTTATTAAATCGAGGCTTGCATTTTCTGTGATGGACGTGTTTATTGAAACAGGCAAATATGATTCAACACTTGGTGGTTGAAGGCGGCTGAGAGCTAACTGTAAGCTATTTAACTGTTCAGTTAATTCCTTCTAATTTCCTCTCATCAATTATTGCTATAATTTGTTCCGGAGTTAAACTCATTTTTCCAAGACAAACAGGTTGTTGTAGAGGCTTATTTAAAACAAAGACCACAATATTTTGAGGGAAATCGATTTGAAAAGGTTAACCCACGCTGCGCCTTAAATGCGCACTTATAACACAAAAAGTTTAATTACTTAGATTTTTATTTAAATATATTATTTAAATACATCCAATAGCACATTTGTTATTTCACAGAAAGAATCCACAAAAAAAATTTTTAAAACAACGTTTCAGTTAAATAAATCTTTTATATTTTTATTCAAAAAATTTTAATAGTATGCTTTAATACGCGCAACGAAAACTGCAAGCAAATAATTTAGACTGTACTTTATTTCCAGTTCTTATATTTTTTCAGCTTATTTTTTCTGAAGGAGATATTGATAAATATTTGAGATGGTTTAAACTTTTTACAAAGATCCTTTTTGAAGGAATTACATTTTTTTTAAGAATGCGTGGTTCAATATCAATATAAACTTAACACAAAGTTTTTTGTAACACCTTAATTTGGGTTTTAATATGAATTTTGCTTTCTCAGAGAAATTGTTTTTATCCACTTGGAAATATCTATATATTAATAGGCTAACACTCTCCCCATACAAACAGTCATAACTACGGTGACCATCCGTTCTGTTTTTGGCAGAACAGTTCTGTTTTTAAGGAGCTTGTTCTGCGTATTTTTTTTTCTACGGAAAATAACAGAAATGTTCTGTTTTTAAGCAAATGTTCTGTTTTTATTCTGCTTTTTTGTGCCGGCAACCTTCTTTAACAAATGTAATGAGTAGCTCTGTAAAGTTAGTTTGCTCAATAATTTCAAAGCTTTATGAAAAATTTAAAATCTTTCAAAATATTTTAAAAATAATTTAGCTTATATTTACCGAGGTCAAGTGCTTCAGCGAAATCAAAAATTGAGTACGTTAGAATGCAAAAACGTGCCAAATTTGGAAGTTCCGTAAATTCGTACCAAAAATGGTACATTTCGGCCAAAACGACAACCGTGGTTATGGTAGGTTTTAAATTAACAAGAAAATGTCTCTCACCATTAAGAAATACTATTCACAAAAAGGAAAAATATACTTAAAAAAATGACTTTCAATTGATGCACTTTGGTTGAAATTATTTGAGATTGCAATTTCAATGTTTCTAAGACGTTAAAAACACTTTTTTATTCCAAATAAAAATAAAAGCGGTGCCGCAATGTAACGTTCGCTATATAGCGGTATCTATGCTCACCGTCATTAGCAGCACCGCTTTTCTGTAAACTTACATGCAAGTAGCGGTGACTTCAATCCATTTGAAATTGCAAATTTTCGGCCACTTTTCTTTTTTTCTCTTCTATAAATTTAAAATATTTGTTTTGAAAACAATTAATTGTTGTTTTTTTAAACGAATATTACATTACGCTGAACTTCACCGTCTTCTTACTTTACACTCAATTACTTTTACATGGCAGTATTTTTGACAACGTAGAGCCAGTGCCAGTGCTCATTCAGTTAGTGCTGATATTAATACCAGTACCTAACTATTAATATTAATAATAATGACAACGTACTTCATCGCTATGTAACGGACGCTATATAGCGTCACCGCTTTCGAGGAAACCAATCCTTAAGTAAAAAGAGTTCTGTTTTTTTCAAAAGAAATTTATGGTCACCGTAGTCATAACCCAATTTCGTATAGTATTTATGGATAGATCTCTATAAAATTTATATTGGAAACTTGGAATGGACTAATCTGGTGTCTCACCAAAAAAAATTTTGAAAATTATTTTTAGTTTATTTTGTATTAAACAAAAAAGAGGTCTCCAAACTCTCCAGCTATTTTGTTATCTCCACATTCTGTTATACCCGAACTATACACCTCTATTCAGCACTCTTATAAAACTCCCAAAGCCACAACCATCCGCTCATTCCCTTACACACACACGTACATATCTATGCAATGATCCAGCAGTTGCCACTTGCTTTTATTTTTGTGCCAAAAAAGAAACAACAAAATATACCAAATCATATCATCTTCGGCATCTAAACAACATTTGTAAGCTAAGAAATCCAGCTTCACTTCTGGCTTTATATATTTAACTTTTTGCCTATTGGTAAAGTTTATTTTTTTAACGATATGATTTTGTAAGAAAATTCCACAATGTTAAGATCGAAATTTAAATATCGTACGGACTTTAACTAAAGAACAATTTTACATAACACTAATGCTGATTTCGTGGAACATGTTTACACCCTTACACAGAATACTGTAAAAGTGTGATAAAAGTGTACCCGTTCTACATGAAACTGCTATATCGATAAAACGAACAAAAAACATTGCCCGTTTGCTATACTATGTGCATGAATAATTAGGTTTCGCTTATCAACCATATTTAATTCTTAATTCTTAATTAAAATTTTCGTCAGCTCATTTTCAACCAGCTACCCTGTCAAAGCTTCTACCTTTCTTTACGAAATACCCATTTTTACTTTGATTATTTGATGTTCTAAGCTTTACTCGATTATTTAAAAGTTTAATTCACTAATGAAATTTTTAGGGGGATAAATATTGGAAAAGTATGTTTTCTAAGCAGAAAATATATTTTTCATACAGTTGAAGATTGGCCAGAAAAATATCCCCAATTGTCTCATTTAGAACAGAGCTGTAATTAGACGCTGACAAGTATAAGTAGTTCCTGGCGTCATGGTAGACACCTCGATTGTCAGAACTCTGATTTTTTTCAGTTTTCCTTGCTTTAAAACATAAAAATTAAAAAAAAATAAAATTTTTAAATGTTTGCCCTCGCCGAGAATCGAAGTCAGGTGTCCTGCAAATAGTAAACATTTATACCCATTCTGGTATAAAAAGGGTATAATTAGTCTCTTCATATGAAATGCTCGAACAAATGTGACCAATTCATTCCATCTAAAAGATACTAAAAATGTAGTAGTCTACTATTCCTCTGCGATTAATCCCGGACTAATCGCCCTTTTTTGGAGGGAAATACCACACGAACTTTTACTAAAGTACTAAAGTACCGTTTTAGCTCCACTTTTTTGTATGAAAAAACTTTTTCAACTTTCATAATTTGATATGTTAAGCTTTTTCTATTTATTTTTTTTCCACGTATGTAATTTTTAGAGCAATAAAATATTGGAAAAGTATATTTTCTAAGCAGAAAATGTATTTTTCAAACTAAAAAGTGAAGTTAGTTATATAGAATTAAAAATTTTGTTCGCAACACCAGAATTGTAATTTTCAAAAAATAGCTTTAAAAAAAATTTGTTTAAAAGAAAAAGCATTTAAATATGCTGCACCACCCTAATGTGCGGATTCTTGGCATGGTATTACTCAAATCAAATGTTTAAATTCCCAAACATCATATATATATATATACTAGCTGACCCGGCAGACGTTGTCCTGCCACAAATTTATTTCCCTGCATGTTTCTCTAACCCGATCCCTATATCTATTTTAATCCATATCCCTATCTCCTTCGTATAGGAGGAACCACGCCCCCTTTTTCGTTATCCCCAGTTTTTTTGGAGGTGGCAGGGATTAATCTTGTTTAACTCCTCACGAAATTTCAGTGGTCTAACCTAAATACTTTCAGGGATATGGACTATGAAATGTTTCCATCGTTTGGGAGGTGCCACGCCCCCTTTTTGTTTATCTCCAGTTTTTTTGGAGATGATAGGGATTAATCTTATTTAACTCCTCATGACATTTCAGTGGTCTAACCTAAATACTTCTCGAGATATGGACTATGAAGTATTTCATTCGTATGAGAGGTACCACGCCCCCTTTTTCGTTACCCCCAGTTTTTTTTTTGGATGTGGTAGGGATCGATCCCATATAACCCCTTGCCAAATTTCAGTGGTCTAACACGAATACTTCCAGAGATATGGACTATGAAGTATTTTATTCGTATGGGAGGTGCCACGTCCCATTTATGGGTGAGAATGGTGTTGTTATCCTATAGCTCTGTACCAATTTTCAGGTCCCTTTTAGAGATATTCACCTGGGAGAAAAAAGTTTGTATGGGAGATGCCCCCCCCCCCCCCCCCCCCCCCAATATTATGTTCTGATTTTATAACATGACCTGCGCGTGGTAATAACAAAAAAAACTCCCCAAGTGAAGTATATGTTTTGGTTCAGCCGTTTTCGAGTTTTAGCGTGACGACTGAACACCATTTCATTTTTATATATATAGATATATCACAATAAACCAAGACGCATTAAATTTTACATGTTCGATTGCAACACGAAGAGTAACACCAAAGCAAAACTTCAAACTTAATGTGTGTTCGTCTCCAAAAATTTACAATGGAAAATTGCAAAAAATTCGCATTTTTTACCCTGAAATAAAAGCCGCATTCTTCTGGAAGATATCGCTCCGGCTTACGCTCATTTCTCACGGAAACAGTCCGGTTACTATAAAGCTAAAGCTAAGGGTACACCTAGCGACGCGACGCGACACGACACGACGCGACCAAGTATTCTTTGCATGTGTTCTTATGGAGCAGAGTACACCTAGCGACAGCAGCACCACGCAACACGACGCGACACAACAATGTTGATCAAATAGGCAAATAGCTGCCAAATAGTTGGTCGTGTCGCGTCGTGTCGTTAGATGTACCCGTACTTTAAGACTTCACCAACAGAAGTCGATGCGCTTTCACGTAGATCCGTGGTATACACATTATTAAAACAAAAATACCCAAAGAATTTTCGTTTAATACCAAATTTCATTAAATCAGTTTTAAATACAATGCTTTTTTTTGATTATTAAAAAATATATATGCATTCAAGATGGTAATACGTTAAAAAAAATTAAAAAAACGACGCAACTTCTTAACATTTTAATGTGTTTAGTATGAAACCCAAAAAAAAGACCCAATTTGAACACTGCGTTGAACCATGCAGCGACATCTGTTTCTGAAAAATTTGGCTTGTACGCAGCTACGACAAAAACCAATTCAACACAGAATGAAAATATCGCGCTAGGGGGGAAATAAACAAAAAGGAGATACCTATAAATTATGGTGGAATTAATAAGATGAGATATAAAATATGGTGGAATTAATAAGATTGTACGGGAGGTACCACGCCCCCCTAATATTTTGCTTTGATTTTAATACATGACCTGCGCGTGGTAATAACAAACAAACCCCCCAAAGGAAGTATATAATTTGGTTCAGCCGTTTTCGAGTTTTAGCGTGACGACTGAACACCATTTCATTTTTTATATGTATATAGATTAACAACCAAAATAATTAAAGATTGTATGGGAGGTACCACATCCCCTTTTTCGATAACCCCAAGTTTTATGGGTGAGAATGGTGTTGTTATCCTATAGCTCTATACCAATTTTCATGTTCCTACCTTAAACACTCTTGAAGATATTCACCTTGAAAAATTCAGTTTGTATGGGAGGTGCCACGCCCCCTTTTCCGATTAACCCTTCTTTTATGTGTAAGGGCAATTCTCGACCTAACGATGTAACCGAGCAATGGAAGCATATCTCTCACTCATTGCGTACCGCCGCTGAGGCCACTATAGGGTTCCAGCGAGCCCGCAAGAACAACTGGTACGATGAGGAATGCAAAACTGCCTCGAAAAAAAAGGACGCTGCCTACAAGGAGACGTTGCGAACGGGCGCAACCCGCAGTGTATGGCAACAATATCGTGAGGCAAAGAAGGAAGAGAGACGTCTTTTCAGAAAAAAGAAAAGTGAGGCCGAAAGGCGTGAGTGTGAGGAGCTTGAGATGCTGGCTGACAGGAATGATGCCCGAAAATTCTATGAAAAGATCCGGCGGATGACGGAAGGTTTTAGGACCGGGGCAAGCTCCTGTAAGGACAATAATGGCGACATGGTAACCGACGTACAAAGTGTACTTAAATTATGGAGGGAGCACTTCTCCTCACTGCTAAATTGCGAGGGAGACGTCGAACCCGATACCCCAATCCCTGACGATGGAAAAGTCGTCCCACCACCTGACTATGATGAAGTGAGGATAGCTATATCCCGGCTCAAAAACAACAAAGCGCCTGGAAAAGACGGACTACCCGCCGAGCTGTTCAAACACGGAGGCGAAGAGCTGGTAAAAAGCATTCATCAGCTCTTATGCAGAATATGGTCAGACGAATGCATGCCTCCGGATTGGAATTTAAGTGTGCTTTGCCCAATCCACAAGAAAGGCGATCCCGCTAACCGCACCAACTACTGCGGAATTAGTCTTCTTAATATCGCATATAAGGTTCTTTCTAGCGTGTTGTGTGAAAGGCTGAAGCCCATCGTAGACAAACTGATTGGACCTTATCAGTGTGGCTTTAGAACTGGTAAGTCTACCATCGACCAGATTTTCACGATACGCCAAATCCTGGAGAAGACCCATGATAAGAGAATCGACACTCACCATCTCTTTGTCGATTTTAAAGCCGCTTTTGACAGCGTAAAAAGGAGTTGCCTGTATGCCGCCATGTCTGAATTTGACTTCCCTGCAAAGCTTATACGGCTTTGCCAAATGACGTTCAGCAATACCAACAGCTCCGTTAGAATCGGGAAGGACCTCTCCGAGCCATTTGAAACCAAACGAGGCTTCAGACAGGGCGACTCCCTTTCGTGCGATTTCTTCAATCTGATGCTGGAGAAGATAATTCGAGCAGCAGAGCTAAACCGCAATGGTACAATCTTTTACAAGAGCGTGCAATTGCTGGCGTATGCCGATGATATTGATATCATTGGCCTTAACAACCGCGCCGTAAGCGCTGGCTTCTCTGGACTGGATAAGGAAGCGAAAAAAGTGGGTCTTGCCGTGAACGAGGACAAGACGAAGTATTTGCTGTCATCAAAGAAAGAATCGGCGCACCTGCGCCTTGGCAGCCATGTCACTGTTGATAGTTACAAATTTGAAACTGTGAGAGACTTCGTCTATTTGGGAACCAGTATTAACACCGAAAATAATATCAGTCTAGAAATCCAGCGGAGAATCACTCTTGCCAACAAGTGCTACTTTGGACTGAGTAGGCAATTGAGAAGTAAAGTCCTCTCTCGAAGAACAAAGATCACGCTCTATAAGTCTCTCATCATACCTGTCCTGATGTATGGCTCAGATTCATGGACAATGTCAAGAGAAGATGAGATGGCCCTTGGAGTATTTGAGAGAAAAGTTCTCCGGAAGATTTATGGTCCTTCCCGTGATGCCAACGGCGAGTATCGAAGGAAATTTAACGATGAGCTGTACGAGCTCTACGCAGATCTGACCATAGTCCAGCGAATTAAAGCCCAAAGACTCCGCTGGCTGGGCCATGTTATGCGAATGGACAAAGAAGCTCCAGCACAGAAGGTTTTCCTATCGTCGCCTGAATTCGGCAGCAGAGGAAGGGGGAGGCCTCGACTGAGATGGAAACAACAGGTGGAGGATGACTTGAACTCCCTTGGGGTTTCCAATTGGCGTCGGTTATCGCTAAAAAGGAATGACTGGCGTGCTTTGATACGAAACGGCCAAAATCGCTTAGGCGGTTAAGCGCCAATAAATGATGAATGATGTTATGTGTAAGAAGGCTTTTGATACCATATAGGTCTATACCAATTTTCAGGTCCCTACCTTGAACCCTTTCACAGATATTCTGTTTAAAAAATTTAGTTTGTATGGGAGGTACCACGCCCCCTTATTGGATAACCCCCGGTTTTATAGGTGAGAGTGGTGCTGTTATCCTGTAGCTCTGTACCAATTTTCATGTTCCTACCTTAAACACTTTTGAAGATATTCAACTTGAAAAATTCAGTTTGTATGGGAGGTGCCACGCCCCCTTAATATTTTGTTCTGATTTTAAGACATGACCTGCGCGTGGTAATAACAAACAAGTCCCCCAAAGAAAGTATTTCATTTGGTTCAGCCGTTTTCGAGTTTTAGCGTTACAATTATACACCATTTCATTTTTATATATATAAATAGATTAACAACCAAAATAATTAAAGATTGTATGGCAGGTACCACGCCCCCTTTTTCGATAACCCCAAGTTTTATGGGTGAGAATGGTGTTGTTATCCTATAGCTCTATACCAATTTTCATGATCATACCTTAAACACTCTTGAAGATATTCACCTTGAAAAATTCAGTTTGTATGGGAGGTGCCACGCCCCTTTTCCGATTACCCCTTCTTTTATGTGTAAGAAGGCTTTTGATACCATATAGGTCTATACCAATTTTCAGGTCCCTACCTTGAACCCTTTAACAGATATTCTGTTTAAAAAATTTAGTTTGTATGGGAGGTACCACGCCCCCTTATTGGATAACCCCCGGTTTTATAGGTGAGAGTGGTGCTGTTATCCTGTAGCTCTGTACCAATTTTCATGTTCCTACCTTAAACACTTTTGAAGATATTCAACTTGAAAAATTCAGTTTGTATGGGAGGTGCCACGCCCCCTTAATATTTTGTTCTGATTTTAAGACATGACCTGCGCGTGGTAATAACAAACAAGTCCTCCAAAGGAAGTATTTCATTTGGTTCAGCCGTTTTCGAGTTTTAGCGTTACAATTATACACCATTTCATATATATCTAATATATCTAATATATATGTTTGTAAGGTGCTTAGTTTGATGACCTTTTCATAGAAGAAGTGCGCACTTCGGCTACTTCTGGATACTTCGATGACCGTCACCATTAGCTTTTTATGTAAAGTGCGCAGTTTGGTGACAGTCATCAAAAGTAAAAACGAAGGATAAAGTGAGTGGTTTGGTGACGGTTATTAAACTATCCACTTTACCTTAGATGTCGTGTTTGGTGACGGTTATCAAACAAAGCACTTTAGCTTAAAGTGAATAGTTTGATGACACTTCACCTGTTGCTGTTCCGTGACCGTCATCAAAGTGCCCACCGTTCCTTTTGGAAAAGAAAAACAAGTAAGGACGGGCTGTTTTCGGCTGTTTCATGAAGTAGATAATTTTTATTTGAGGAAAAAGTAATTTCATATAAAAATCCTCGTATCTGAACGATCGGTTGTATAGGATATATATATATATATATATATATAAGAAAGTTCAAACGCTCATAACTCAAGAACGCCTGCAGCGATTTGAATGGTTGACACCAATTCAGATTGTTCTCTGGCCAGAATAGGAGGATATGGTAGAAAATTCCCGAAAAATCCTGCGGGACATGAATGGCAGCACCCATCAGTTCCCTATGTACAGTCACTTCTCAGAGTAGAAAACCCATGACATCGCCATGGATCTCTGCGCAGTGGAACCACACGGGGTTTTGCCTCGGCCAAGGACTGTCACTTTCAATGTAACCCTGTTTAGTATGTTTTGTCCCATTCCGAAACTATCATCCTCCCCCCTTGCAGCAGGGCTGCAAGATATTCTATTGTTACGGACGGGCGTTGAGCCAAACCCCGGACCAAAAGAATGGATATGCAGTGTCTGTTGTAAAAAGATATATATTAAACGGTCGCATTCTGTGCAATGCTTCCCTTGTTGTTTGCGTCCTCGGGCGTCCCGCGGTAAGCGCCGTTCAAGCGCACCCCTACCGCCACTTTCTAGGAGCAATACTACCGGAAAGATCGTCATAGAGTAACAGGAGGTCTGGGAGGTGGTCTAGCGTTCATAACGCACAACTCTGTACAGTATCATCTATTTGATACCGACATCGAAGGAACGGATGATATCTTAGAAAGCCAAGGTATTACCATCCGTACAGGAGATGTCGATCTGCAAATCATTAACATCTACATACCCCCTGTCTCAAGTTGCCCCACCGGTTATCACCCCGACATTAGCTTGCTATTACGAGGAGATAACCGCGTGATCCTGGGCGACTTCAATGCGCACCACGACATGTGGCACTCAAACTTGCCAGCAGACAATAGGGGGCATGTACTTGCAGAACAAATAGATGATACGGCTTTCTGTACATTGAACGGAGACGCCCCAACGAGAGTATCGGGTAACTGCTATAGTTCGCCAGATATTTCCATCGTAAGTGCAGGACTATTGAACAACACCAATTGGCGACCCATACTCACGTTGGCGTCTGACCATATCCCAATAGTCATTACCATCGAACGACCGCGACGGACTTTATTACACCTGAGCATGCTACATATATTAACTTTACCAAGGCGGACTGGGACAGTTTTCAGACATATACGGACGAATCCTTGGCTGCTCTATCCATTCTTACGGACGTACGCAAAGGCGAACTAGACTTCCGCAACATGTTGTTGTTGTTGTTGTGGTTGACTTGGCCTCTAAACGCTTCATTCCTGCGGGTCGAATATCTCAAATAAGACCAAATTTCCCCGCGGAGGCAGCGGCCATGGCTAGAGAAAGAGATGAAGTGCGTAGTCTCAATCCCGCAGACCCCCGTATAAGGGATCTCAACGCGGAAATTCGTAGGTTGGTCGATAAACATAAACTGGCCAAATGGAAACAACACCTAGAGCAATGCAACCTCTATGATGGTGTTGGCAAATTATGGACTACGGTCAAAACTCTATCTAATCCAACGCAACACAAGGATAAAGTAGATATTACTTTCGGTGACAGGGTGAAGAAGGACCCTAGGGGATGTGCGAACTCCTTCTGTAGACAATTTGTACTACATTCCCCGCCCGATAGAGCTAAACGTAGAACCATGCGACAGGCGCGTAAATACAAAAACCAAAATACGCCCATTGTTATCACTGCCTCAGAGGTCAAGGAAGCCATCAGACAGGCTAAGCCCTCAAAATCCATCGGCCCCGACGGCATTGCCATGAAGATGCTGAAACATCTAGGCCAGGAGGGACACAAATACTTAGCGGCTCTATTCAGTCTTTCACTGAACGTTTTCGTCATTCCTGAAATATGGAAAAAGGCGAGAGTGGTTCCATTACTAAAACCTAGAAAACCGGCAAACATAGGCGATTCATATCGCCCTATATCACTTTTGTCACCGGTAGTGAAGACGCTAGAGTCCATTTTGCTCCCGTATTATACTGCAAATCTGCACCTGGCTAGTCATCAACATGGCTTCCGTAAGCTGCACAGCACCACC
>CAXKVI010000149.1:10000-100000 GCA_964058755.1 Campiglossa producta
ACAGAATTTGAAAAGTGTTAGTTTTCGTAAAAAATTTTAAAAGTGTTAGTTTTCGTATGGCACGTCGATATGTACATATTTAAAAATCTTGGCCTATCCGACTAAACCATATCCTGAAAAGTGATATTCTTCCAGAATCTAAACTATGTCCGCGAGATTTTGAGGTGTGTTTATTTTTGTTTGACTGTGATAGTTTTCGTGAGAAAAAGTATTTTGATATGTTTCATTGTATGAGTATAATCGGCATTTTTTTTAAACTATAGTTTGCCCAGTGGTTGAAATTCAACCACAAAACCTTATTCTATTTCTCTACCTTATTGAAGTTCAGTTTCCTTAACTATCACTTGTTTTGCTATTTCTTAAATTTTCCTTACTTTTCCTTATTTTTTATATTTTCCATTTCCATACATTTCTCTTCTTTTTGCATTTTTCTCCCTCGAT
The DNA here is from genome assembly GCA_964058755.1 of Campiglossa producta. Classification (NCBI taxonomy): domain Eukaryota; kingdom Metazoa; phylum Arthropoda; class Insecta; order Diptera; family Tephritidae; genus Campiglossa; species Campiglossa producta. Next base: position 10,442 of record CAXKVI010000149.1, read on the forward strand.
GTTTATAACTATTTATTTTAGGCCGTTTTTATTCGTCTTTTCTCTCCTTTCCTTTCCTTTAGTTTTATTTCTTTTCCATTCATTTCCTTTTATTATTTGTTTCCCTTTCCATTCCCTTCCTTTCCTTTATTTTTCTTTCTTTTTATCTTTATTTCTTTTCCATACCTTTCTCTTCCCTACCTTTTATTTCCTTTCTTTTTCTTTTCTTCCCTTTTTTATCTTTCTCTATTTTCCTTCATTTTTCATTCCTCTACTTTCATTACCTTTCCTTTCTTTCCCTTCTTTTTCCTTTCCTTTCCTTTCCCTTATTTGTCCTTTCCTTTCCTTTCCCTACCTTTGCTTGCCTTTGATTTTTCTCTCTTTTCCTTTCCTTACCTTACCTTTCCTTTATTTTCCTTTTATCCATTCCCTTCCATTCAGATTCTTTTTTTGTGTATACTTTTATTTATTTCATTTTGCTTTATTTTTATTATTTTTATATTATTTCCTTTCCTCTTATTTCCTAAAAATTTATTTCTTTACTTTCAATCCTTTTTCTATTTTTTATTTTACTTTATTTAAAATTTTTTTTATCATTTTCCATTTTATTTTATTTGACAGTCTAACCACGAAGGGAGTTGTGAACGATGTAACTTATTTATATTTGTATTTTTTTTTTTTCAAATGTTTTTGTAAATACTGTTTGAACCTACGTTCAATGTTTATTATTGCTGTCAACAAAACAACTCTTCTTCTCACAATGCAAACACAACAATGCAAGTTGTCATATACCTACATACACACATAACAGCGGCTCTATAGAGTTTCATATTATAATTAATTTTTTTTTTTAATTTTTGGTTTGTTGTCGCACACTCTGCTCGGGGAGGCCTATCGATACATATCAAATTTTATATACTTTAGAATTGTGGTTATTGCATAAAAGGGAGAAACCTTTTGAACATTGCGCATTTATATATAGATTACTTAAAACGTTCACAATTTTCATCGAAATACTTTCAATTTAATGAAGTAATTAATAGTCATTCAATTTTGAAAATATTAAAAATTCCAACCACTATTTATGATTTTATTTCTAAATAGCTAAAGTGATTAAGAGAAAAATTCGTTAATTGAATGCGATCGTAAGTACGCGCAAAACGAACAAAAGCCACTCGCACCGCAACGAACTAACCTCATTAACTGGGAAATTGTGCTATTTATTCATTTTGAGCAACAAGTGGAATTAAATGAAAGGCGAGGGATGCATTGTCCCACACATTTTTACTAACTCAAATTTATTACCGAAACTCCAACATTTATGATTTGCCAATATGGTAGGCGTAGCGGTAAATTCAATCAAATTATAACTCTATATTGTTTCTAAAAAGCTTAACTAAGTATACAAAACATACTTACACATAAATATATATATTAGGGTGGGCCAAAACAAAATTGATTTTAATTTTTTCGAATGGCAAAACTACTGAAACTTTTCACAAAACCTTATACGTTTAATAGTACATTTACACCGCACCAAATTTGGCGAATTCAAATTAGCCACTTCGACACCGTTTACATTGGCAAATTTGCACTTGGCTCCACCTTCCCTGCAAGAATCTTCTACCAGGACATAAAGCAACCGAAAGAAAATCCCTACCGTGATGTTTTAAGCCCCTGTAGAGTAAAAATAAAAGAAGAGAGATAGAAGAATGCTCTTGTAAAAGATTGTACCATTGCGGTTTAGCTCTGCTGCTCTTTGGTTTCAAATGGCTCAGAGAGGTCCTTCCCGATTCTGACGGAGCTGTTGGTATTGCTCAACGTCATTTGGCAAAGCCGTATAAGCTTTGCAGGGAAGTCAAATTCAGACATGGCGGCATACAGGCAACTCCTTTTTGCGCTGTCAAAAGCGGCTTTGAAATCGACAAAGAGATGGTGTGTGTTTATCATGGGTTGTGGGACGACTTTTCCATTTGGGGTATCGGGTTCGACGTATCCCTCGCAATTTAGTAGTGAGGAGAAGTGCTCCCTCCATAATTTAAGTACACTCTGTACGTCGGTTACCAGGTCGCCATTATTGTCCTTACAGGTATATAGCCTTCGGTACAGCCGAAGACAGCTTTCCTTACTTGTTTTTAAATAAATTTATAAAGTTTTTTTCAGGCGCTTGATTTGACATATTTTTCCGATCTCTACTAAAGTTATCGAGTTTAATGTCGTCACGTTTGACTCGATTCAAAATTAAAAAAAAAAAAAATTTTTATCACTACCTCAAAAGCAAGTGAGAAAATAAATCGACAAAATTAAAGCGTTTTACAGAAATAAAAATAATGAGTGTGACGTCATTATGAAGTCAAATGGACTATTTCAGTCGAGACGATCGATCGAATTGAGTTACAGAAATGGGATACTGCTGAGGGAAAAACTTCGCTTCTCCTGTATAGAAGTAATTACTCTATGTCTAAACATTCAATCGGTCCAGAATAAATTAACCACTTTTTTGGGTAGCAGCTCACTGTTTATCAACAATTTTACCCATTAGTGGTTGGCAGGGCATTTATTTGATCATTATTTTCGAAAGCGTAGTGTGTTGCCTACTATCAGGCGCATAATGCTGAACTAGCAATGCACTCAGACAAACATGTCTAAGTTACATTATTTATGGTGATAACGCCTTATTGGCAAGTGATACCAACTGGAGTAGTAACTAAATACGTACATATATATTGAAACTGATAAAAACTGGTGGGTGTATATGGCTTGAGTATGACGACTCAATAAGGTACAAAAACCTATTGCTTGTATTAAATTTTATGAACAATATCGTATAATAAGCATCTTTATTAAAGTTTATTACCCATTTTTCAGGTGCTTATTCTTATTAGTGACCTTTGCGCAATATTTGATTTATGTTTAACTGATTGACTGTAGGATTTCAGTTTGTTTAATATTGATTAAGTGGGCGTATGTCGAACGATTCCTGGTATCGGATATGTATGTATACGCTCTGAGTGCCGTATTATTACAAACAAGGTGTACTAAGTAAGGATCTGTATATACCTACTAATAAGTTCATATGTAGATATGTATGTATGTATGTTTGAGCATGGTATCGGTTAGTTTGTTGATATATGACTTTTTTTGTTGTATTTATTTAATTCTTATGCACTTATCTTTTATAAGCGTTTCAGTTTTATTGCCATTATATTAATCCCTTAATTATTGCAATTATTTATCGGCGCTTTATTTAGTCATGAAACGTAATATTTTATGATATGTGAAATATGATAATTGAAAGTGGACTCTTTTTTTGTGATAAAAACATACATACATTGTTATTGAATTGAAATTAAGTGACGAGTTGAAATTGGTTTAGGTGCAGTTGTGTGTGAATTATATAGATTTTTTAAAAAGAAATGTAGATTAGAAAATATGTATATAAAATTATTATATGATTTATTAATTAAGTACCTGGGTGACCGAGCTTGCTCGGTGCTATCAATTTAGTGCTAACTTTACTTACCAAACTTGTGAGGATGTGTTACACTGTCCTTTATATGTGGGCAAATTATTAAAATTTTGTAATTTTCGTAGCCGTAATGGACTTTTTGCGGACAACCCTACTTGAAAATATTTTAGTTGGTATGTCAGCGAAAATACCTTACATTTGATACCCATATTGGCATATCTAGCTCCATAAAAAAAAAAAAATAAATAGGTGGCAACCCTGTAAACCACCCCAAGTGGCAACCCCAAAGTGTATAGCCTTAGAATGAATCATACTATCTATATGCCAAATTTCATCCCATTCGGTCAAGCGGTTCTCGAGATAGTACCGGACCTTCAAATATACAAATATACTCCGGTAAGGTGGCAACCCTAGGTGACAACCCTAGTTGAAAATATTTTAGTTGATATGTTAGCGAAAATACCTTTCATTTGATACCCATATTGGCATATCTAGCTCCATAAATAAACAAAATTTAAATAGGTGGCAACCCTGTAAACCGCCCCAAGTGACAACCCCAAAGTGTATAGTCTTAGAATGAATCATACTATCTATATGCCAAATTTCATCCCATTCGGTCAAGCGGTTCTCGAGATAGTACCGGACCTTCAAATATACAAATATACAAGTTTAGCTCGTTTAAAGTTATTAGATGTGATTAGAAAATCCTATCTCATTTCGAACGAAGCTAAATTTAGATATGATCTAGCAGACCCGGCAGACGTTGTCCTGCCCAAGCATTGCCTTGTATTCATTTATAAAATGGGACTGGCCCTCCTCATTTCAGCTCCACAACCTTCTTCCCGTCCACCCCACCATCATCCTTTTCATATGCTTTTCTCTTTTCATATTGTTTTTCTAATTGTCATCTATACCCCTATCTCATTCTCAATCCCACTCCCAAAATGAATTAAAATGACTCCCCTATAAAACTCTCATCAACATCTTTAATTTAGATCCATTTTTTACAAAAACCTTCTAGCTCCACTTCTTGTCCACGTACTGATCAATATCTAGAAACCTTGGTCTTATATGGGAAAAATACTAAAACATCTTAAAAAAAAAGTCAATACCTTTTATTTAATACTCATATCGCGCTAATACCATCGATGGCCCCTCCTGGTTGACATTTTAATCAATATCACGAAAACGGTGTCTCAACTTATCACAAACTGTTTTCGTTTTTTCCATGTCGGAGAAGGAAGACCTCTCTGCAGCCATCCCAGCTGGGTTAATATGCGGCAAGATAGCGCTTAAGAAGATGTCTGATAGAAAGTCGAAGAGGACGAAGAAGACGTAGGAGACTAGGAGAAGGAAGTGTAGTGTAGGACGAAAAGAAAGATAGGAAGGCGGAGAACTGGAGGGCGACTAAGAGGAATAAAGAGAGCAGCCGTGAAAATTGGAAAGTGAGAGAGATACGAACCTTTTTACAAACGCAAAAATATGACAAAATTCTTTAGTTCCTTCGGAAAGTTGTTGCATAATTGTTTCATTTAGGAAGGGACAGAAGTAAATTCACTATACTCACCGGTTACCATTTCTATGTTTATTAGAGTTGTCCCTGGCCGTGAAGCCTTCGGTGTTTTTTTAATGAAATGTTAGACGCTCATGGATTTTGTCTGCTGCTAGCTAGGGAGCATCAATGTAGCTTGGTGAGTCCCCTTTTAATTGAATCTGGTTTTGGATGTGACCTAAGTACTGACGAACTATCTAGCGCAACTATTTAATATTTAAACAGCCATACTATGCCCAACTCATGACGGTTTCCGATATAAATTTTTGTTTCAGAGCAAGTTTTCCATTTAATTCGGTTTCTTTGAAATTTTCATTAGTCGGTTAGCTCAAACAAAACTTTCTTCGAAGGAAACTCGAAACCCGAAGGAGGCTCGAAACCCCAGCAGGCCTAGATTATGCAAACAAATCGTTCTTGCGGAAGTCGGGTCAGTACTAGACGATGGTAGTTCCGGCAAGGATCTGTCCATATAAATAACAAACCTCTGGCCGAAGTGGAGTGTTCTGTGGCTACTACATCTACAGCATGAGACTAAGAACCCAGTACCCTAACGAGTTTTTTTATATCCGCAAGAGAATTGCTAACCGACAGCTCTATTCAGGGTCTTTGAGTGCCTTGATATCGCGTGATCCAATGATACAATATTTTTAGCCGACGAATATTTTAACGTATACATAACTTTCAGTTTCGTATGCCCAGTGAAAATGTGATCACTTCACCTCACACCAGTTACGTGATTTTTCCTGCAGAGGAAACACTTTATTACAAATTGTCCTCGATAATACAAAAACAACACGCTCTGGGCCACAAAAAAATCCAAAAACGATACAATACGATCGAGCTCTTTAAGAGGACAGCCTTCAAAAAATAATCAAAGATGTGATTCTGTACATTTTATAAATCCTTCAAATCTGTCAAGTTAATGCGAATTACTTGAAGCTAAGGGCTTGAGGGCTTAACTCAAATCTATATATATTGACAAGGTAAAGTTTTTTCAAGCGATACGTGTATAAGCAAATAAGGAAGTGTGAGCTAAATTCCTGTCCATTCATGTGCGTGGGTGTATGCAGACTACGTGCTTTACCTTCGCATGCACAAACACACTAACGTTAATGTGAGATATGTCACAAAATCCTTAAGAGTTCAAACTTTAATTTAGTTGTGAAAAAGTTAACCAACCTAGTTAAGTAAAATAATATCAGAAGTTTTCGCTTAACCCCCCAAGGCTTCTTGAAACTTAGATTAAATCAATTTGCGCCATTCACTCACGTACGCAGCTGCTAAAGGAATACGCACTAAACTCCTACGTAGGTACATACCTATATATACTCTGCAGCGAAACCTCAAACTAGAAAAATACTAGTATACAACTGTAATTTTCTGGCAGAACGCATACTAGGCAGGAAATATCCATTTCATACTAGTATACGCCTAGATTTTCCTGGATGAAATCATACCAGTTAAAAAATACAAAATTCATTCTTTTCGTTTGCTTCTTTTTTCTCTTATAATTCACAGATGCTTTTTCGTGATAGAGTAAATACAAATAGTCGCTGCTTTCTTAAGAATAAACATGAAAATGAAGGCAAATGATGAAATAAAGGGTAAGCCATGAAAATTCTGTTTGGAATCATACTAGTGCAGGTTCAATGCTTTTTGGACTAGTATGGGACTAGTATATTTCATACTGTCCTTTTTGACTAGTATGGCGAGTAGTTCATTTTATGTAAATCACACTAGTCCAGGTTGAACTAGTAAGGGACTAGTATATCAGGACTAGTAGATGGCTGGTAAGTTCTGGCTGAAATTTGACAATTGACATTGCGTAGGACATCGACACGTAAAAAATATCAGTTGCTTATATGAGAAAAAGCCAAACACTGACCAGTTGGGCCGGTGCACCAACTAGTTGTAAAGTGTTTTCAACTAGCTGCTTTCGCTGCAGGGTAATTACTTAGGTACACTTTAACAGGGTAAGCCATTGATGGCAATCAGGCATGTTGTCTTTCGTCTGTTTGCTTTGTCTTCATTTTGGCTAAAATAAACTAAATCATTCAGTTAGTTACTCCTTTCAATTCATTTTCATTCATTTCGAATCATGAACTCGCAGAAGCGGTCAAAAGTCAAAATGTAGCAAGTTAGAATCTTTTTTTTTAAGTTACTTAGTATCAACTAAGTTAAAAACTTTTTTTTTTGTATTTTTAAAACAAAGTTTCTCTCATTGAATTAGGTAAAATGAAATTTTATTTTGCTGCATTCTAGTTGGGAAAGTTAAAGAATTTAAACACAGAAGGAATTCGAGTTTTAGTACTCGTAAGTGTAAGTTTTAACTATGTCATTGAGTTATCGAAATGGCAGATGTGCGATTAATCACTTAAAAACTGCTCTGTTAATATTTTCTTTAGAAATTCAATTGACTGATTTATTAGATTCTGATTAATCAGATTCTATTCTATCTGGACTTTTGTTCAGGACCTCCTCGGTGTGATTTCGGGATAATTTCCCTACTTTTTCGGGATAACTTTTTAACTGTTTCTGCACCATTTCGCGATCATCGTCAGCCCACAATAATCTAGAATACAGTCCCGAAAGTACTTCGAAAATGTCCCGAAAGGATCCCGCAGACTCGGGAGTTATTCCGAAAACATTGCCGAAATTAACTATTTAAAAAATATCTCAAAACAAAATAGGGCTTTTATCGGTACTACTTGGTATGGTTCGGCTCTATGTAGGGACCTACTTATGTGCGACCATTTCGGGATCACTTAAGGACCATTCAAGAATAATTTTGAGACAAGTTTCGGTTCTTTAGTGACTGTTTTGGAGTAATTTTTAAATAGTTTTAAGATTTATTTTGGGACATTTTTTAGGTAGTTTCGGGATTACTTTGGAACTTTTTCAGGGCAGTCCCAAAGATTTATGGATTATGTTCTTATTTCTGGGCCATTGCGAGAAAATTTAGAAACCGCATTTAGAAAATGAATCCGAAATGTTGTCGAAGCAATTTGAAAATTGTTTCGAAAAAGTCACCACAATGATTTCGAAATCATCCCAAGAAAGTTTTGAACTGACCCCGAAGTAATTTAAAAATTACGCAAAAAAAAATCTTATTACTTTAAACGAGCTAAACTTGTATATTTGTATATCCGGACTATCTCGGGAATCGCTTTACCGATTTGGATAAAATTTTGATTGAGATAGTATAATTGATTCTAAGACTATGCACTTCGGGGTTGCCACCTGGGGCGGTTTACATGGTTGCCACCTATCTAAATTTTTTTAATTATGGAGCTAGATATGCCAATGGGGGTATCAGATGAAAGGTATTTTCACCGACATACCAAATTAAATATTTTCGAGAAAGGTTGCCGCCCAGGGTTACCATTTTACCGTATTGTATATGTATTGAATATTTTTGGGATCATTTTTGGATCATTTTTCGATCATTTTGAGATTATTTAGGAGTCACTTTGGGATAACTTTGGGGATACTTTGAGATCATTTTGAGTTAAATTTTGGATTAATTTAGGACATTTTTGGGGTAATTTTCGGATCATTTAGAAGTCATTTTAAGATTATTTTAGGACCATTTTTTTTGATTATTTTGGGATAATTTTTGGGTAATTTTGGGAATATTAGAGGGTCTTTTTGGGGTCGTTTTGGGAACATTTTAGGATTATTTTGGGATCATTTTTGGATAATTTTGTGATCATTTTGGGTAAGTCGAAAAATTATTATAAAAACAGTCCGTCAATGATCTCGAAATGATCCCGAAAAGGTTCCGAAGTGATCCCGACATTGCATCGGATAAAACCAAGGAATTCTCAGAAAAGCCCTATTTTGTCCACCAGTAATGCCGAACTAACCATCGCAAACCCGCACGGTTGCCACTTGCAAAAAAAAAAACTACCAAATTCTGGAAAAAACTACCAAATAAAAAAACTACCAAATAAAGAAAACTACCAAATTTTATTTTAGGATACTTATTGTTAAGAAACAAAAATCTATTAAACAATTTTTTTAAACAAAATAGTACATATTATAAACATGTAAGATTTAAGATTAACAATAATATTTGGGAGTTCCATCGATTCGATGTGATATCTAAGTAAACAAAATTACCAAATGAGAAAAAAAACTACCAAATTTGGTAGAAAACTACCAACTGTGGCAACCGTGATTACCAGTGTCTCCATTAAACAGAGAAGCTTTATGTTTAAATTCACGATAGTGGTAGCAGTAAACCAATTCAATTTTTTTACTCTTCTTGAACTGTTTCAGTGAGAGTATTGTTGAATTTTATATGGCGAAGTGTGTTCCATATTCTCATTTGCTTCATCATGAAAAACATGAAATTTTTGCTCACTTGACCTAACAGTGTTGCATGTACAATTTTTTCTACTTCAACTTTTTCAGTTCAAATTTTTTGCTGTAAAAATTGTATATTTTTGTTGTAGCTATATTACGACTGAATCACATGGACTGCAAGAGATATGATAAATATTCGCAAATATTGAATTTATGTGGTATGTAGTCAAGTTGGTTTTTATTAACATTTAATACTCCTGGTTTTATGCTATACATTGTCTGCTACAAATCATAAATAACTTCCACAAAAAAAGCAATATTTCCTTAGTTTTCTCTTCATGCGTAATCTACAAAAGTACAGGATTCTTATCCGGCAAAGGCCTGTCGGCCTATATAAGTGCTTAGTAACGTAACATTTCCAGAAGAGCTGCGCCGACCAAGAAGGACGAAGTACTTTTACAGCAACAACAACCTAAGCTTGGACCAGGCGTGATCACTGAAAATGCTTTTATTATTTGGGAATTATTATTATTATTATTATTATTAAAATCATATGGAAGGGGATTTTCTATCATATTTACCCATGGAAAAAAATCAACTTTTTGAGCCTAAGAAGGGCAAGCTACATATTTTAAGAGTGGATGGATGTAAAGCCCAAGAAATAGAATAATGAGGAGGTTGAACCAGTGGCGGATCCAGGATCTTGTTTTTTTTTTAATTTCGAGAACATTTTTCATTCACAGTTTCTCAAAGCTGTCCTTGTCAAATTCAAGGTATCACTTATGTAAATCGTAGTACTGTAGTTTTTACTTTATTTTTTTTCGTAATTTTTACTATATTTTTGTGTGGTTTTAACTTTATTTTCCAATTAACTTTTACTATATTTTTTGCGTATACTTTAATTTTTGGAATTTTTACTTGATTTTTTCCCAAATCTTACTGTGTTTTTTGTGTAATTTTTACTTTATTTTTTTTGCGTGAACTTTACTGTATTTTTACTGAGTTTTTTGTGTCAATTTTACCATCTTTTTTGTGTAATTTTTATTATATTCTTTTCGTAATTTTTGTCTGTTTTGGGGTAATTTTTTACTATATTTTGGTCTTATTTTTTTATAATTTTTACTACATTTTTACGAAATTTTCAGTATATTTTTTGTGTAGTTTTACTATATTTTTGAGTCGGTAAACCACCCCCATGGATCCGCCCTTGGATTGAAGAATTCTCAAATGTGCAATAGGTTATGTTTTGTACCTTTTTTTAAGCTATTGCATAGATTTTATCGCAGGCCTTGGCGGTGGGAGTGAAATGAAAAAAAATTGTTAATGTTAAAAAAGTTCGTAATGGACTTTTTTCAATGTTAAAAGGTTCGGCGTTAGCAATATAACTTGACGAAAATAAATATAAGCGTTGCCTACAATTAGGCGTATGATGTTATCAGCAGGCCGATTACATAAAATTGGAGCTGTAAAATAGGTTGTTGACTATTTTTAGGCTATACTGTTAACAGGTTAAGGCTGTACTGCTCTAAAGACATAAATATGCTCATTGAGTTTTCATAAATATTATAATTGCATAAGTTGATAAAAAGTGATATGCAATAGCTTTACAGCGGCAGTCCCCGAGTGCCATACGTCCTTTTTTTTTTTTTTGAAAATAGGTATCTTTTTCTTAACCGGTTAATTTTTCTACTCAACTATTACTTTGCTACTACTAACAGTTACTTCTTCGTAGTAGTTCCTTCGTTTCGGTTTCGGTTTCGGTTCCGCTTTCGTTTTTCAAAATTTATTTCGGTTTCGTTCCGGTTTCGGCTTACAAATAATTTTGATACTACCGGTTACGGTTTCGGTTTCAGTCCTTTGTAACAGTTACTTTTTCGTAACAGTTACTTCTTCTTCACAATAGTTACTTATCTGTAACCGTTACTTCTTCGTAACAGTTACTTCTTAGTGACAGGCTACCTCTTCATAACCGGTTTGTAGTAACGTAACAGTTAAACGCATTGTGGTATTGATAGAAATTGAGGATATCGGCAACTTCTACCAGAAAATTTGCTGGTATTAGGATAGTCCTTAGTAGTATCAGTTGCTTCTTTGTACTTTGGTTGTCTTTGTGAATTTCTAGGCCATTCAAATTTGTCAAAATAATGCCAAAATTGTTCATAAAAAATATTTGAAATCACGAAAAAAAAATTGTCTTATTACAGAAAATAAGTTTCAATCTAACGAAGTGTTGTGAAAAATATCGAAGTCCACCCTCCGATGTGTGGACTTTTTCAGTGCGGCTTCATATCTGTTTTTATTTTACGTCAGATCTTTAATATACCCTGAAGAAGAACTACTTATAATAAGTTTTGGTGGATCTACCACCGTTTTTATAATGTTTACAAATATCGGTGATTATTATTTATATATTTTTAAAGTTCCCAACAATTTTCGCAAATTATATTTTGCTCCAGCCAACTTTGTTCTAAAACTCGCACAACTTACGCCAAACTGCGCTGTTTAAATTACGGTTTAAGCTCTTAAGCTGCATTGCTCAAAAACAAACGAATAGAGCTCAAATCGTTATATTTCAAAGTACATTGTAGTCTCACATACATACATACATACAAACCTAGATTATTTATATTCAATAATAGTGCTAATGGTTCCCAAGGTAGTGAAAACAACAAATTGTATGAGCATTTATCGGTTGCATGAAATGAATACAGCAGGCCTGGCGCACACATGACTAAATATTTTGCGAGCAAATAAATGCAATTAAAATTTTTAAACTTTTATATTGGCAGAGTAGAGGTTTATTTCCTTCCTATCATTTTGGGTTTTATGCAAATTTTTAGTTTGGCTTTGGTGTGCAGAAATATTATTTTTTTTTTCAGTTTGGTTGGTTTATTGTTTTTAACTATGTATGTAATAGTGTATTAGAGATGCTGCAGAAGCAAGTTTATTAGAATCGACTTGAAATTATTAGGTTGAAAATTGCAAAAAAAAATATAGTAAAAATTACGCAAAAAGCTACACAAAAATATAGTAAAAAATTACACAAAAATATCGTAAACAAGTAAGGAAGTCTAAGTTCGGGTGAAACCGACCATAACATACCGAGCTGTGCCCATAAAATGCTGTTATTCTTTGTTTTGTGTAGTTAATACGGATATATGTGTCCATTAATCAATATATAGATAATTTTAAAAAAGTGGGTGATGGCACGCCTACGGATTTTATTATGTTGTTTGTCCCTATTTGAAGATCAGTTTTCATTGCAGATCTTTATGATACTTTCACAGTGGCTTGTTAATAGTGAAATGTTGATATTTTGTTTATTCACTTGTGGGCGGTGCCATGCCCATTTTCCAAAATATTACCAAAAACTTTTAAACAACACTAATAATATCATCAGGTGAATGAGTGTACTAAATTTTAGCATTATATCTTTATCAGTTAAACAGATATTGCATATTCCGGTTTCCTAACTCTCGTTTAGAGAACTTTAGTCCAAAAGTGGGCGTGGTCGTTCGCCGATTTTTCTTAGTTTCTGTGGTTGTACTCTACATAAACATAACATGCCTGGTAGCTAGTTTCGTAAATCTATCTCACACCGTTCTGAAGTTATTAGCAGTCGAATTTGAAAATTGCTTGACTCATAAGTGGGCGGTGCCACGCCCACTATCCAAAATTTTGCAAAAATAATGTAAAGAATATGAAATTTGATGTATGTACCAAATTTATATTATTATAGCGGTATCAGTTAATTAGATATGAACTTTTCAATATTTCCACCTCCTTTCAATATAACTTTTATGAAAAAGTAGGCGTGGTCGCGAAGCGATTTCCTTTAATTTCTATAGCTGAATTTAACACAACAATAGTATGCCCTCTACAAAATTTCGTTATACTAGCATAAACTGTTCTGAAGTTATTAAGAGTCAAAATTTTAAAATTTCTTCAAATATATGTGGGCGGTGCCACGCCCACTTTCAAAAAATTTGATAAAATCGGTCTTAGAACATCTAAATCAATACATATTGCAAATATTATCATTGTAGCTGCTTCTAATATTGAATTAACCCGTTTTATACGTTTTTCGAAATTTTCGATATCGAAAAAAGGGGCGTGGTTATGGTCCGATTTTACCCATTTTTAATACCAATCTATTCTGAACTCAAATAAGTACGCATGCCGAATTTGGTGAAGATATCTCAATATTTGCTCAAGTTATCGTGTTAACGGACAGACGGACGGACAGACGGACGGACAAATTTAAAAATCCAAGCATAAATCCTATATCAGCCACTGCTTTAATGTATGGGAACAGATAAAACAAAAAAAGTCTTGAGCCAAGGTTTCCGGTCAGCCGAGAAAACCTATGCAAAATAATGCTTTCACTTCTAGTAACAAAAATTACTTCTCGCTCTATAAATCTCTCATTGCATTCAGTGATTCAAAAAGTTGTCCCGTAATCGAAATCAGTCGGGTTTTCAAAACATAACTATTTTAGTTGTTGTTTAGAGAATTTTTTTTTTAGTTATAGCATTACGACAACTACCTTTTATCGCATTGCGTTATGCTGTTGGCTTTGCATATTTGAAATTTATGGAAGCATTGTTGAATAAGTACCCACCTCTCTGGATCGGCTTATACCAACTTAATGTATGTATGCATTTGTGTACAGTATTTCATAGTTTGGATTATAGTTTTGTTCGGTTTTAATTTAAGTTTTTGTGTAGTTAGTTTTTTTTTTCTCGCTAACTACTCTCATTTTCACTTTTATATCTCAGTTCATGGTAAAATTCTTTTGTCAGCTTAAAGGCAACCAAAGCCAAAATACAATTGAATGAAAATGTATTAGCTGCCATGAATGAAAACTTTATACAAAAAAAAAAAAAATGGCACGTAAAAGTGCGCTAATCTCTTCTCTGAGGAGCAGAATAGTTGAGAAAGACGAGTTTTATATATTTGAAATCGAAGCACTTCAGGAGGTCTAAAATAAAGCACGTATATTTGCATGAACTCATTCCAAATATTGTGAGTTCGATTTTCGGTGAAGGCAATATAAGAACTCTCTAAAGTAGTTTCTATTATTTTTTGTTATTTTGACTCCTTTTTGGTGTTAAAATAACACTTTTTTTAGTTTTTATATACAGCAGCACCTTAAAGTGCTGTTTTGAAACCAAATTTTTTTTTCGTGTATCTTCCTTCTTTGGAAACATCGTAGGTGACCTTATCTCTAAGCTTTGTTTTGTTATCTTAGGTTGCGCCAAAGGCTTTGAATTTCTAAAAAATAAAAAAAAAAATAAAAAAAATTGGTGTAATTTGCGCTTTAAGCGGCTCGTATATCAATCGAGTCAAGTGGGATAGTTGAGCATGCAAAGAGTGGGTATATGAAATTGGGTACTGCTGGTCTCAAAATGAATGGAAGAACGTGGGGGTGATCACTTGTTGCATTATTGTTGAAATACAAAATTTCACTGAACTGCTGGTGATCTCTGCATCATACTTCACCTCATCTGGACCAAGCAATGAAACTCGCTCTACCTTGGTTCTCAACTTTTATAAATTGAGCCTTTTCTTTTTTTCAGGTAGAAGGTCTGGATAAGGTAAAGAAAGCTATAAAGAACGACAGTGAGTCAAAGGGTGGACGCTAAGAGTGCTTCTACCATGTAGTTATATATCGCACACTAAATCAAAAAGAGACAACTCAATATCGAAGCAACACTAAGCTTAACGCTTTTGGATCGCACAAAAGTAACTTGATTTTGAAAAACAAAACTTATGTATGTATCTAAAGTAGATTAAACTTTTTGAAACAGTACAGTAACTAGTACCGTAACGAGTGCCGTAAAAAACAATTTACTTTTAGATAGCTTAAGGCTTAATACTTCTATACGGTGTATTTAATATGCATCAACAAGTTTTACCAAAGGATTACTTTCTTTATGGCGAAAATTCATTTTCATATTCATATTAATGAAAAATTGTATATCAATTTCCTTTCACACCAAACTTTAGACTTCTGTAGCTTTGGTTCACGTTTTACCCTTTTGCTTTGCACATTTTCATTATCTTAAAAATCATAAAAAAACAAGAGAAATTAAGTTCAAAATTGCTACCTGTATAAAAGTTAACCATACTGACTTAATGGTGCACTGTGGGGTATTTTGACGGAATTCGGACTAAAATTAAATATTTAATCGTTTAAACTCCGCAAGCAATCATTATTTAAGAGTAAATCTATAAATTTCGATGCTTAAAAGAATGTTTCTCATTCGAAGATGTTTAGACACTTTTAATCCAGAGCTTTTTATCATGCTTTTTATACCTTTCATGAAGATGAAATGGTATTATAACTTTGGTCCGATGTTTGTAAGTATGAGAAGAAGAAGAGATGGACCGATCAATAAGTATACCGCAATGATCAGGATGATGAAATGATTTGATTTAGCCATGTCCGTCTGTTTGTTTGAACGCAAACTATTCCCTCAGTTTTTGAGATATTTGACTGAAATTTGGTATGCTGCCACCATTTTCTAATGTAGAAATCATTTTTCGGAACCAGCAAGATCGGACCCATATTACATATAGCTCCCATACAATTGATTGTTCCGATAAACGGATTTTGGGCTATAACTCCTGTAATTAAACAGGTAGGAACGTGAAATTTTGTAAGTATTGCTCTTTTAGAATGTGAAATGTCGATGTTAAAAATCACATAAGGTTTTTTTTTTTTCACTGGATTAATTTATGTCCCGGAATCATTGACAGTGTCGGGGGAAGATGAGATGGCCCTTGGAGTATTTGAGAGAAAAGTTCTCCTGAAAGGCCCTTCCCATGACGCCAACAGCGAGTAACGAATGAGATTTAACGATTAGCTGTACGAGATTTACTATGAAATGGACAAAGAAGCTCCCGCCCAGAAGGTTTTCCTCTTGTCGCGCGAATTTTGCAGCAGAGGAATCGGCAGTCCTTGGCTGATATGGAAAAAATAGGTGGGGAATGACTTGACCTCCCTTGGAGCTTCCAATTGGCGACAGTTATCGCTAAAAAGGGATGATTGGCGTGTTTTGATAGGCAACGGCCAAAATCGCCTAGACGGAAATCTGATTGAGCTCATGCTCATATAGAGTGTCACGGTAGGGTGGATTGAAATTCTTGTTATGCTTGACTTGAGGGCTGTTTCGTAAAGAGGGGACTAAACTTTTAGACCATAGTTTCCTCATCAAAGTAGCTTAAAATGATCCGTATTTTCCGCAATGGCAATTTTTTAAAAATAGAAATCTTCCCACTCTAATGCCACAGTATATATTCAAGTATTTTTCTAACATGATTTTATCAAAGCCTGATATAAGATTTGGGAAAGAGGAAAAAAACTTATAAAAAATGTTGATGCTGCGAAATAATATTGGTAGGATGAAGGCCATTTTGGTAAGTTTTTAGATGGGCTTTGGTAGGAAAAAAAATTCCAAAGTGGCAACCCTCGTGGAAATTGAGAAATTTGCAACGAAATTGTGGTGGCGTGCTTTTAATTAGTTATATATTTTTGTGTTTAAAGCTCTATGACAAGCGGTAGGCGTGTTGCAAACTGACATACGACTGGCAACCAAAGCAAAGAAAGTGAAAAAGTAAAATAAAGTTGGAAGATAAGCCAAATATCTGTTGGCTAGAGTGATGAAACACATAAAATGAAAGAGAACGAGGGGACAAGTTGCTGAAAGAGGTTAGTACTTCTTTGCTAGTAATTTAAAGTTTTGCGAAGTGCTAGCGTGCAATGTAATTGGTAGCACCTGCTTTGATTGTACGCCTTGTCTGTCTTCTATGTTGTACTTAGTTTTTTGACTTGCCAACTATGAAAACTTTTGAAAATATTGGTTTAATGACTTTATATTAATTAAAAGGAATTATGTTGAAAAATGTGAAATCTGTGTATGCGGTGTAAGTGGTAATGAGTTTGCTGAGCTAAACCGAAAATAATTTGATGTGGAAAAACTTGCAATAATGAGGATAGATTAAAAGGAGATGTAGTATTAGAAAAGCGTCTTAAATGCTTAATAAAAAGATACTGCTTCCTCTAACGAAAAAAGTATGAAACTTAATGCTATTTCACAAAAGTACCCTTGTTTTAAAAATAGTATGGATTCTTACATCTAAAATAAAATATTGACTTAATTTTAATTTGAAAACGGGTCTGGTACGATATGTCGAAAAAAAAGAAGTCGAATCTAAAAATATCGAAAAAAAAATGCGAAAAAAAATTTGCCGAAAACACAAAAGGTCGAAAAAAAAAATGTCTCGAAAAAAAATGTCGAATGAAAAAATGTCGAAAAAAAAATATATAAGATGTAGAAACAATGTAATGAATGATGTGTAAAATTCGCGCGAATTTAACACATCATTCATTACATTGTTTCTACATCTTATATATTAATGTTGAGTATTATTTTTCGGGTCTGGTACGATATGTCGAAAAAAAAGAAGTCGAAACTAAAAATGTCGAAAAAAAAATGTCGAAAAAAAATTTGCCGAAAACACAAAAGGTCGAAAAAAAATGTCTCGAAAAAAAATGTCGAATGAAAAAATGTCGAAAAAAAATTATATAAGATGTAGAAACAATGTAATGAATGATGTGTAAAATTCGCGCGAATTTAACACATCATTCATTACATTGTTTCTACATCTTATATATTAATGTTGAGTATTATTTTTCTAGTGTTTTGCAATAGCTCTTGCCAGCAAATATAAAACCTGACGGTAAAGTTACAAGCACAAACTCTTAAGCTCTTCTCAATATAATTAACAACAACCTCTCAGAAACGAATCTCCGGTTTAAAGATGTCAGAAAAATTTTGATTTTTGGCGACTTTTATAGTCACGTAAATATTTGATGTATCGATGTTTCTATAAAAATTGTGAAGTTTTGAACGTTTAAACGTTATTTTGGTTTCTCACTTGTCCAAAAACAAAAGTAAATTGGACCAACATCTTTTCCTTGTTCAAAAATATGCACGTAATAAGAAAAATATACACATATTAGAAAACTTCTAACCAAGTCGAAGCATCGATGTACATATATAGCGAAACAAATGTACATAGACTTTGCATCAAAGACCCATCGATGTATTTTTGCCATTGGTGACTCCAGCATAGTTTAGCACAATAAGATAACGGTAACTTTCTCGAAATGATCATTACCAAATGATTAGTGTTATGCTTTTAATAAGTACAAATCATAAGTCATTCTCAATCTTAATTTTTACATGTGCAGTTTGTAGCCCGAAAATGTCTGAGAATATTTCTGTTGTTACCTCTAACAAGGGGA
Organism: Campiglossa producta; assembly: GCA_964058755.1. Lineage (NCBI taxonomy): Eukaryota > Metazoa > Arthropoda > Insecta > Diptera > Tephritidae > Campiglossa > Campiglossa producta. The sequence continues at coordinate 29,063 of CAXKVI010000149.1, forward strand.
AAATTTGAATAGGCTTTGTATTGGAAAATGGTTGAAAAGTTCTTGGTAAGAGGTAAGGAAGTGATAAATAATTGTATACTGTCATAAAACACGTTGTTAAACTCAAATTTCCGAAGTTTTACATTAAGCATCCAAATTTCGACCTTTTTCGGTCATTTGCACTTTTTCGACATTTTTTTTTTCGGTCAAAAATCTCTTCGGTATTTTAAAATTTTTTTAAATTCGGTCTTGGAAATTCGACATTTTTTTTTCGACATATCGTACGGGACCCTTATTTTTCTAGTGTTTTGCAATAGCTCTTGCAAGCAAATATAAAACCTGACGGTAAAGTTACAAACACAAACTCTCAACCTCTTCTCAATATAATTAACAACAACCTCTCAGAAACGAATCTACGGTTTAAAGATGTCAGAAAAATTTCGATTTTTGGCGACTTTTATAGTCACGTAAATATTTGATGTATCGATGTTTCTATAAAAATTGTGAAATTTTGAACGTTTAAACGTTATTTCGGTTTCTCACTTGTCCAAAAACAAAAGTAAATTGGAGCAACATCTTTTCCTTGTTCAAAAATATGCACGTAATTAGAAAAATATACACATATTAGAAAACTACTAACCAAGTCGAAGCATCGATGTACATATATAGCGAAACAAATGTACATAGACTTTGCATCAAAGACCCATCGATTTATTTTTGCCATTGGTGACTCCAGCATAGTTTAGCTCAGTAAGATAACGGTAACTTTCTCGAAATGATCATTACCAAATGATTAGTGTTATGCTTTTAATAAGTACAAATCATAAGTCATTCTCAATCTCTTTTAAGAGGTAAGGAAGTGATAAATAATACGTTGTTAAACTCAAATTTCCGAAATTTTACATTAAGCATCCAAATTTCGACTTTTTTCGGTCATTTGCATTTTTTCGACATTTTTTTTTCGGTCAAAAAACCCTTCGGTATTTTAAAATTTTTTTAAATTCGGTCTTGGAAATTCGACATTTTTTTTTTCGACATATCGTACGGGACCCTTTGAAAACATGAAACTAAATTAACAGGACCTAATGGAACGGCAATAGATATAGAATACATGTTCTGAAGAAAGTGGCGCTGTTAATGATGGTAATTCTGGAGCAAATAGTCCCGCAAAAATTAAAGATTCAGAAAAACCCAAAGATGATGCTGAAAACGGAGCTACTCCCGAACAAGTTATACGTGTTACTGTGTATGTGTGTGCAATAGTACAAAACTCAGTAATTTTTAAATGGCTGTAATTATATTAATAGTTAAGATAATCGCACATGGCTTACCTTTTTGGAAGCTTCAAAGCTTCAACTATAGCAGTTTTTAAAAATTATTTGAAAAAAGTTTCAAAAATTTAAAGAAAATTCATTTTGAAACAAGTAAGGAAAGCTGTCTTCGGCTGTGCCGAAGGCTAAATACCTTTCATGGATAAGCGTAACTATTTTCACTGTTTGATCCCAGTACAGCCTGTGTGAATTTAACTTCCGCTCATACCGAAATTATCGGAACTATCGATTATATGGGGGCGATGTGTTATATTGGTCCAATCTCATTGATTTTTAACATCGACATTCCACATTCTAAAAGAGCAATAGTTACGAAATTTCACTTTCCTACATATCTAATTACAGGAGTTATCTACCAAAATCCGTTTATCGGAACAATCGATTGTATGGGGGCTATGTGAAATATTTATCCCATCTCGATGATTTTCAACATCGATATTTCACATATAAAAATAGCGATGCTTCCAAAATTTCACGTTTCTACGTGTTTAATTACAGGAGTTATAGCCCAAAATCCGTTTATCGGAATAATCGGTTGTACGGGAGCTATATGTAATATCGGTCCGATCTTGCTGGTTCCGACAAATGATTCCTATATTGGAAAATGGTGGCCGCATACATAATTTCAGCCAAATATCTCAAAAACTGAGGGACTTGTTTGCGTTCAAACAGACAGACAGACAGATAGACAGACGGACTGACGGACAGACGGACATGGCTAAATCAACTCATCTCGTCATCCTGATCATTTCGGTATACTTATTGATGGGTCTATCTCTTCTTCTTCTCATACTTACAAACATCGGACCAAAGTTATAATACCATTTCATGTTCATGAAAGGTATAAAAAAATGCCATTTTCCCCATACAAAATGTATGGGAAAGGGCGAAAAAAATAGCCACCCCCAAGGGTTAAGTTAAGCGCTAATTTTTTGCAAGGCTTAATTTCTCATCAATACCTAACTTTGTAGGGGGTAAGACCAAGGCGAAATTTTTTTTGAATCACCCTAATGTACATGTATATCTCGCATTGGCATTGACTAATTCAGTTTTTGGCTTTGGTTTTGCAAGGACTTAATAAATTAATTGGATGAATACAGAAAGTATCCTGAACTAGTGTTCGATACCTACCCCATTTTGATCAAAATATATCGTTGCGAATACCATTAAGGTTTGGAGCCTTTCTTTCGCAGACTTAAGCTTGCTTAAGCGTTCAGCAGAATCAGTCCGTCAGTATGTTGAAACAACTGACAGCAAAGTAGACTGCGGGTGTTTGTATGCGTAACACCAGATACGACGGATATGACAAAATAGAATTTGCTCTAAAATTGATGTACGCCACGTATCTGACGTATTCACGGACTGATCTGTTTGGCCTATTACACTTCAGGTCTCTAAAAGCAATCATAATTGAGAAATTCAGCGATGGAGAAAAAGGTAATCACTTTCTAACTTATCATATCTTCTGATTGAAGTAGTGGTTAAACGCGGATTGCATATACAAATGTATGTATGTAAGGTTGTTTATAGGTAGACAGTTTCGCTCTTTCCTTCGCTTTTGCTATGCATATTTACACCTTTACTTGACTAATTGCACAAATGAATATGTATGGGCAGCGGGCGTTTGTTAATTATGCTATTAATTATGAACATTGCCAACAGTGATACTGAAGGCGTGCTTTAAATATTCTCATTGTTGTTGCTTTTGCCAATACACAATTATTGCCATAAACGAGCCCATTAACTGATGTTGACTATAAAGTTGGCAATTTTACATGCATGGCATTCCATTTTTTATGTGTAAACATCTTTACCCTGGGGGTCATCCAGAAAAAGTTACGCGTAAGATGTAAGGTGTGAGATGTAAGTAGAAGAGTATTGTGTGTCGAGAGTACAGAGTAGTTAAGTGAGTGTCGCTGTTCTTATGTGTGTGTGCGTATATCCAAGTGCTTTGCTGGCGCTTGGTTAATCGCGTTTGTACAAAATAGGCAAACAAAGGCGAAAAACAGAAAGGCGATCACTTGCTCAGACATGATATAAGGTAGGTGGCTTGTTTTGTTTTTATTATAAAAACAAAATACCCATGCATGAGACACAAAATTCGTGATTATTGGGATCATTTTGAGGTCAGTTTGTGTTCATTTAGGATCGTTTTGGTGTTAATTTGGGATCATTTTGTGGTAATTTTAGGATCAATTTGGAGTTACGCGGCCATATTAGGGTCAACTTGGGTCATTTTGAAGTCACTTTGCAACATTTTTGGAACTTTTATGAGGGGAAATAAAAAAAAAAAAAAAATAATAATTAAATGAAATGAATTGGATTAAAATAAAATAATTAAAAAAAAAAAAATAGAATGAAATAAAAACATAAAAAAAAAAATTAAAAATAAAACAAGTAAGCAAGTTCGAGTAAACCTAACCTTAAGGTAGTTTTCATATGATTTTCGAAATATTTGATTTCGGAAGTGGGCGTGGTTAGGAAGCGATTTCGTCCAATCACATCAGGAGGGAGTATACCTTAATTAGTTTAAAAGTTAAGCCAGTCGAAATTTATCAAAAAATCATAATATAATGATTAGGGGATCCTACCAAACTATATCATTTTAGTCATTTCCGTTACCTAATTATGTCAATTTAGGTGATTTTCGAAGTTTTCGATATCGAAAGTGGGCGTGGTTGAATAGCGATGTTATCCAATTTCATCAGGTATACTCCCAATGATACTAGTATGTTTTCTGCCAAATTCCGTCGTTCTATGGTGATCAGTTTAAAAGATACGACCAGTCAAATTTTCAAAAATTATAAAAAAATAAATAAAACAAAAAAAAATTAAAAAATAAATGAATTAATATTAAGAGAAATAAAATATAATAAAATGATAAAAAGGGATATAAAAATAAGATAAAATAAACAAATATAAAAAATAAAATAAAGAACTAGAAATTGGAGAATAGAAATTAGAAATAGTAAATGAAAATATAAAATAATATAAAAATTAGACAAAAAAAAAAAAATAAAACAAACCAAAATAAATAAAAAAATCCATTCTTTCTGCATCTATTTCATATTACATATCTGTAAGAAATGCAACAATCCCGAAATTTAAGGACCCTAAAAAAGCTATGAATAACGGGACTTACATTACTAACCCATACACACACATGTCCACTGAAGCTTTACAATTAAAGATATGTGAGCAAATATGATTGTGCCTAGCCGAGTGTTAATTATAATTATCTTTCAACATATCGTAGGTAAACCGCAAATTATGATTGTTAAGCTACACTGTAAATGACTCGAAAGAAATATTGCTTACCAAGAGTTAAAAGTGAGAGGTCGCATTCAGCTCATTACAACTTCGAACAAATAACTTAATGTAATTTTTATATGTAGAAATTGTTGATATAAACTATTTTTTATTTAATTACAAAATGTTATAAGTACTGCTGAGCAAGTTGTTTGCAAAAGTTAAATCAGTCGAAAATTTTGCGATAAACGAAGTAAATTGATATTAATAACTACTTTAATTACAGTAAAAGAGAAAGTGAAATTTCAGTTCCAGAGTATCTAGCTTTTGACAATTTTCTGATTTACTTTTAAACAAACTACTAGGGAAGTGTTTGAATAATATTTTCTTTTAGTTTTATCAATCAATAACTCATATATTTTTCAAATCCAATTTACAGGAATTTAATTTACAGATTGCAGTTCCATTGTGAGTGCAACAACAGATTTGTTTCATCACCGTTACGCTATCAAACAGATGTTTCGTCGCAAGTTCTATCCCAACAAACATCGAGCACCAAAAACTCAAACGTTTGAGAAAACATCTATTCTCAACTTTTTTTCAAATGTTGTTTATATAACAGGATTATTTGTTGAACTATATTAATTAAAAAAAGTATTAAGTAAAATTTAACTGCATAAATGGAAACACGGTTTTTATTAAAATGGGTATTTGTTTTGCATGATTGGCATCTCTGAATAAATATTTCAATGAGAGCATGTGGATTCCATTTCGATCCACTCCGCTCAGTTTGAGAAACATTTGAAAATTATGCCGTTCTCAATTTGAAAATCAGGGAAAATCTCTTATTTAAAATGAGCCTTTTATGTTTAGAACGCTATCAACGGTTATTTCGACTCAAATTGAAAACGAACGTTTTAGATTTGAAAAGATGATTGGCTCTCAAATGCATCTCAAATTGAGATTAGCTAAAAATGTTTGTTGGGATGTTTGCATGCAGTCATGTGTGTGGTTGTGGTGTCACACATCTAACATCTAACACCTAACACAATAACGCGCACTAAACAATTACCAGCGATCTGTGAATGGAAACGGAAAAGTTTTCCATGACGCGTATGAACCCAGTAAACATTTGTATACACTTTTCATTTTAAAAGTATTTTTCAGTCAAGCATATTAAGATACATATATAAAAAGTTAGTTCTCAAAGAATTTCAATTGACTTCGATAACCTTTGATATTTATGAGGAAAAAAGTAAGAACCACATAAAGCGGGCGTACAAACCAACATTTGTCCATATTACCACGATACATCCCTTTGAAGTTTTTTCTAGTGATAAATAAATATTTGAGTAGAGCTTGCGGACAATTATTTACTCGGAAATGTTAAACAACATTGCAAATCAAATAGAGAATAATATTTCCTGGACATCATCTGTATATTTTTTCTTTGTTTACTGGGTATCTAATGTTGCATGCAACCATGTAAGTATGCATACATATATGTACATTAGGGTGATTCAAAAAATATGTCGACTTGGTCTTACCAAGGTATTGATAAGAAAATAAGCCTTGCAAAAAATTAGCGCTCTAACTTAACCCTTGGGGATGGCAGAAATTTTGCAGAAATTTTATCCATAAATAGCGCGAGTAATATTGGAGAAAATCCATCATCTTATCATCATATACGGTAAATTCATTTAAAAATTTAAAATTTGGGAGGCATATTTAAGTAACTTCCCGCTAAGCTAGATTGTTGATACTTGGCATATGTATGAACAATTGAAGACAATACAACTTGTTATACAAGAAATTCCACTAGATGTCGCACTGATCGAGATAATTCAAAATTCTTCAAAAGCAGGGGGGAATCTTGCGATCGATTTTCGAGGAACTTCCCGGTAAGCAAGAGACTTGAAATTTTACACATTTTTCAGAACCCAGTGACAATGCAAACCCTCATCACAAAAATTCCGGTAGGTGGCGCACGAATCGAGCTATTTCGAAAAATTGTTTGAAGTTGGGAATCTTGCATTCGACTTTTGACTAACTTCCTGGTAACTTAAAATTTGGCACTAAGTTGAGGGAACGCAACTCTATAAATTGTAAATATCAAAATTCCGATAGGTGGGACGCTGGTCTATATAATTGCAAATCTGTAAAAAAAATTAAAAGACACGTGGAATCTCGCGATCGATTTCTGAAAAGCAGGAAGGAATCTTGCGATCGATTTTTGAGTAACTTCCAGGTTAGTTAGAGACTTGAAACTTGACACATTTGTCAGAACTCGATGACAACGCAATCCCTCATCAAAACAATTCCGGTAGGTGGCGCACGGATCGAGATATTTCGAAAACTACTTTGAAGTTGGGAATTTTGCGATCGACTTTTGACCAACTTCCCGGTAACCTAGGAACTTGAAACTTCGCATTAAATTGAGGACACAGTGACACTACAAATTTAAAAAATCTAAATTCCGATAGATGGCACCCTGGTCTGTATAATTGTAAATCTTAAAAAAAAAATTAAAAACACGTAACTTCCAGTTTAGATAGAGACTTGAAATTTGACACATTTGTCAGAACCCGGTGACAATGCAATCTCTCATCAAAACAATTCCACTAAGTGGCGCATGAATCGAGATATTTAGAAAACTAGTTTGAAGTTGGGAACATTGCGATCGACTTTTGACCAACTTCCTGATAACCTAAGAACTTGAAACTGGCCTTTAGTTGTGGAAACGGCGACAATACAATTTGTAAAAATTAGAATTCCAAAAGGTGGCGCGCTTGTCGATGTAATTGAAAATCTCTAAAACATAGATAGATTTTTGAGTAACTTCCCGGTAAGCTAGAGACTTGAAACTTGACACATTTGTCAGAACCCGGTGACAATGCAATTCCTCATAAAAAAAAATTCCGGTGGGTGGCGCAGAGATCTAGATATTTCGAAAACTACTTTGAAGTTGGGAATTTTGCGATCGACTTATGACCAACCTCCCGGTAACCTAGGAACTTGAAACTTGGCATTAAATTGTGGGAACGGTGACACTACAAATAGTAAAGTACACGTTTCCAAACTAAGGCAAAGAATTTCTTAGAGTCTAAATGGAAGTTCGGATATCGACAAAACATTTAAAGTCTATTAATTGCACTACACCTTTATATTTTCAAATCTCAAAAATTAATTACAATTGGTATGACTAAAATTTCAAAACCAAAAACACCGAAATCATGTCTTTGTTTAACGACCAATTTGCTGCGACTTTTTGACAGCATTCATAGAAAGGTTGTCTTTAAACAATTTTGTATCATCTTTTTATTTTTTATTTGTCATTGCTAAGTCACCCTAATGTTGGCTACATATCATTGCTGTTATTGTTGAATGTTAAGCATGTGTGGCAGGTGACAGGGCATGGTGTGAAGGCCTAATGCATTCGCCGACATACGCTGTCATGGTTTTTGCTGTTGTAGTTACTGTGCGCATTGCTGCTGTTGTTGTTATTGGTAATGCAATAATGCATTGCAATGCATGCTGGCAAATTGAAAATTCATTGCTGACACCTAACTGCTTACAATCAACTTTTAACCATCTTCATCTCTTCAAAGTTCCCAAGTCCTCCTCAACCTCGCTGCGCTCATCAAACCAAGTAAAAAAATGTGCTATAACAACTAACAAAACGTTTTCGCGTAGCTATTCATGGAATTCTCATTTTCATTTTCGCAATACTCAAAGCAGCTTGTGCTCTTTCGCGCCCCATGCCCAATTTTACTGGCTGCAATTTTTCAATATTTGACGTAAATTTCACTTTTCAATTTATTTCTTTTACGAATATTCTGTTCTTATTTCATGACTTCTTGCTGCATAAAAGTGCGTTGCTGTTGATGCTGGTTTTATTTTTCTCTTTCCATGTTCTTTTTGGTGCTTAAGTCAAGTTGATTGAAAATTTAAAATAACTTAACGCATTTTCAGTAATGCTCCACGCTTTTGTTTTGCTCATTCGCGTATTATGCAATTTTTGCTCACCTTTTATGTTTGTTTTTTTTTTTTTTATACCTTTTTTTTTTTGCATTCGTTTTAGCGTTGAAATGGAAAATTCTTACAATTTAATTTAATAAATTCCAAGTTCATTTCATTTTTTTGGTTTGCATGAGTTCGCTCCTAGCATCATTTTCCGTTGATTGGGAAGTTCGGAATTTGTTTTTAAATTTTTAAATTTAATCACATAGCTTGATAGTTCCAGAAAACAAAAATGAAAAAAAATATGAGAAAATGAAATAAAATGAAAGAATATAAAAAAAAAATATAAAAAAAAAAAAAAAAATTAAAAAAAAAATTAAAAAAAATAAAAAAGGACAAAAAAAAAATAAAAAAAAAAAAAAAAAAAAAAAAAATAATTAAAATAAAAAAAAAAAAAAATTAAAAAAAAATTAAAAAAAATAAAAAAAAAAAAAATAAAAAAAAAAAAAATTATAAAAAAAATAGCAGAAAATGAAATAAAATGAAAGAATATAAAAAAAATAAAATAAAAAAAATAAAAAAATAAAAAAAATAAAAAAAAAATAAAAAAAACATAAAAAAAATAAAAAAAAAATTTAAAAAATAAAAAAAAGACAAAAAAAAAATAATAAAAATTAAAAAAAATAAAATAAAAATAAAATAAAAGAAATTAACACTGAAACAAATTAAATAAAATAAATTTAAATAAAACACAACAACTCAGAACTTTAACACACTTCGGTTGTTTAAGAAACCACCGTTCTTCAATGTTAAGGCTTAAAATGAAAGAAAAAAAAATTTGATAAACTATGAACAAGATTAACAAATAAATTTAGCAAAATTAAGTTTGAGAGCTTTTTTGCCGTAAAATAGATTAAAAGTAAAGCGCTGTTGAGCGAAGATGCTAATAAACGGATTTATGTTCCTATTAGAACTTGAGCACATTCAGTTGCCAGTGCTCCTACTGCACTCTTTCATTGGTTTGCATTAGCTACTAATCGCTTTTTCATTAGCTTTAAAGTACGCTCGCTTAAATCTAATGTCCTACTTTGAAAGTGCAGGCATTTTAAAGAATGCTTAAAACAATTAATGGTAAAAGTTGGAGAGATTAAAGTTGGGTTTGGTTTTTAGGACTGCTCAGATGTGAAATTAAAATTTCAATTAATTTTGGTCTGGTCTAATGGTATGGTAATGGTATGGTAATGGTATGGTAATGGTATGGTAATGGTATGGTAATGGTATGGTAATGGTATGGTAATGGTATGGTAATGGTATGGTAATGGTATGGTAATGGTATTGTAATGGTATGGTAATGGTATGGTAATGGTATGGTAATGGTATGGTAATGGTATGGTAATGGTATGGTAATGGTATGGTAATGGTATGGTAATGGTATGGTAATGGTATGGTAATGGTATGGTAATGGTATGGTAATGGTATGGTAATGGTATGGTAATGGTATGGTAATGGTATGGTAATGGTATGGTAATGGTATGGTAATGGTATGGTAATGGTATGGTAATGGTATGGTAATGGTATGGTAATGGTATGGTAATGGTATGGTAATGGTATGGTAATGGTATGGTAATGGTATGGTAATGGTATGGTAATGGTATGGTAATGGTATGGTAATGGTATGGTAATGGTATGGTAATGGTATGGTAATGGTATGGTAATGGTATGGTAATGGTATGGTAATGGTATGGTAATGGTATGGTAATGGTATGGTAATGGTATGGTAATGGTATGGTAATGGTATGGTAATGGTATGGTAATGGTATGGTAATGGTATGGTAATGGTATGGTAATGGTATGGTAATGGTATGGTAATGGTATGGTAATGGTATGGTAATGGTATGGTAATGGTATGGTAATGGTATGGTAATGGTATGGTAATGGTATGGTAATGGTATGGTAATGGTATGGTAATGGTATGGTAATGGTATGGTAATGGTATGGTAATGGTATGGTAATGGTATGGTAATGGTATGGTAATGGTATGGTAATGGTATGGTAATGGTATGGTAATGGTATGGTAATGGTATGGTAATGGTATGGTAATGGTATGGTAATGGTATGGTAATGGTATGGTAATGGTATGGTAATGGTATGGTAATGGTATGGTAATGGTATGGTAATGGTATGGTAATGGTATGGTAATGGTATGGTAATGGTATGGTAATGGTATGGTAATGGTATGGTAATGGTATGGTAATGGTATGGTAATGGTATGGTAATGGTATGGTAATGGTATGGTAATGGTATGGTAATGGTATGGTAATGGTATGGTAATGGTATGGTAATGGTATGGTAATGGTATGGTAATGGTATGGTAATGGTATGGTAATGGTATGGTAATGGTATGGTAATGGTATGGTAATGGTATGGTAATGGTATGGTAATGGTATGGTAATGGTATGGTAATGGTATGGTAATGGTATGGTAATGGTATGGTAATGGTATGGTAATGGTATGGTAATGGTATGGTAATGGTATGGTAATGGTATGGTAATGGTATGGTAATGGTATGGTAATGGTATGGTAATGGTATGGTAATGGTATGGTAATGGTATGGTAATGGTATGGTAATGGTATGGTAATGGTATGGTAATGGTATGGTAATGGTATGGTAATGGTATGGTAATGGTATGGTAATGGTATGGTAATGGTATGGTAATGGTATGGTAATGGTATGGTAATGGTATGGTAATGGTATGGTAATGGTATGGTAATGGTATGGTAATGGTATGGTAATGGTATGGTAATGGTATGGTAATGGTATGGTAATGGTATGGTAATGGTATGGTAATGGTATGGTAATGGTATGGTAATGGTATGGTAATGGTATGGTAATGGTATGGTAATGGTATGGTAATGGTATGGTAATGGTATGGTAATGGTATGGTAATGGTATGGTAATGGTATGGTAATGGTATGGTAATGGTATGGTAATGGTATGGTAATGGTATGGTAATGGTATTGTAATGGTATGGTAATGGTATGGTAATGGTATGGTAATGGTATGGTAATGGTATGGTAATGGTATGGTAATGGTATGGTAATGGTATGGTAATGGTATGGTAATGGTATGGTAATGGTATGGTAATGGTATGGTAATGGTATGGTAATGGTATGGTAATGGTATGGTAATGGTATGGTAATGGTATGGTAATGGTATGGTAATGGTATGGTAATGGTATGGTAATGGTATGGTAATGGTATGGTAATGGTATGGTAATGGTATGGTAATGGTATGGTATGGTATGGTAATGGTATGGTAATGGTATGGTAATGGTATGGTAATGGTATGGTAATGGTATGGTAATGGTATGGTAATGGTATGGTAATGGTATGGTAATGGTATGGTAATGGTATGGTAATGGTATGGTATGGTAATGGTATGGTAATGGTATGGTAATGGTATGGTAATGGTATGGTAATGGTATGGTAATGGTATGGTAATGGTATGGTAATGGTATGGTAATGGTATGGTAATGGTATGGTAATGGTATGGTAATGGTATGGTATGGTAATGGTATGGTAATGGTATGGTAATGGTATGGTAATGGTATGGTAATGGTATGGTAATGGTATGGTAATGGTATGGTAATGGTATGGTAATGGTATGGTAATGGTATGGTAATGGTATGGTAATGGTATGGTAATGGTATGGTAATGGTATGGTAATGGTATGGTAATGGTATGGTAATGGTATGGTAATGGTATGGTAATGGTATGGTAATGGTATGGTAATGGTATGGTAATGGTATGGTAATGGTATGGTAATGGTATGGTAATGGTATGGTAATGGTATGGTAATGGTATGGTAATGGTATGGTAATGGTATGGTAATGGTATGGTAATGGTATGGTAATGGTATGGTAATGGTATGGTAATGGTATGGTAATGGTATGGTAATGGTATGGTAATGGTATGGTAATGGTATGGTAATGGTATGGTAATGGTATGGTAATGGTATGGTAATGGTATGGTAATGGTATGGTAATGGTATGGTAATGGTATGGTAATGGTATGGTAATGGTATGGTAATGGTATGGTAATGGTATGGTAATGGTATGGTAATGGTATGGTAATGGTATGGTAATGGTATGGTAATGGTATGGTAATGGTATGGTAATGGTATGGTAATGGTATGGTAATGGTATGGTAATGGTATGGTAATGGTATGGTAATGGTATGGTAATGGTATGGTAATGGTATGGTAATGGTATGGTAATGGTATGGTAATGGTATGGTAATGGTATGGTAATGGTATGGTAATGGTATGGTAATGGTATGGTAATGGTATGGTAATGGTAAAGGTATTGTAATGTTAATTGTTAAAATAAAATCCTGTTTTCAGTCGTACAAGCCCGTAGGGTTTCATAGTAACTAAACACTTAATTGTCGAGATCTTTTTCGCTTTCATTTGCTTATATTCGTATTATCTATTATTTAATATTTTATTTCATTTTGCTGAGCATATTCTACTATGGTATGGCCTTTGGTATTTTGGCCCACATAAATGCAAAAAAGGTATTTGGTTTATAATTGACTTGATAAATATTTGATGAGCTTGTGATGATGTCCTACAGTCAATGGCTTACGCAGTAATTTTCGAACAACATGACAAACCAACAAACTAACGTGCATATCTAGTTAAACGCCACACAAGTACACACTTTATTAAATGTACAAATTTACACTACATTTTGTTAGGGATAACTAGATTCTTGCAGCCAATATAAGGTTGCATCTTGGCTTGACTCAAAGTCGACTGCCTGACTGCTTGTTGTTAGCTCTTGGTATGCGTTTTTGCTTACGCCCCAAGTCATATCTTTGCTTCATTTGCATATCTTAATTACGTTTTTGCTGGCATGTTTGTATTTTATGTTTCCGATGTGCGTACGTTTATCGTTGCCTAGCTGCATTCTAGCTGAATATCATTACCACCAGCACAGATAGTAGAAACAGCAGGAGCAACGGAAGAATAGCAGCCCAAGCCAATGCTGTCACATTATGCGCCCAGTCTGATCTTAAGTTTTGCGTTTATTTCTCTTGTTCTACCTGCTTCGTCTTCGCTTGCACAACTTTTCCAGCCACCCTTTTCATACTAAAAAAAAAAAAACAAAAACAAAAATCCAAGTTAGTGGGCTGCGGTGTCAACGCGCCACCAACTCTGCAACGCATTAATTCGACGACTAGCGCTGCATAAGATATTAGCATCGTTTACCACATAGTCGCTGCATTTATGGGAATATAGTAAGCTGCTGCTGCCTCTTCTTAACAAATGGCTGTGTACATCATTGACGAATGCGCGACAACCTGCTGCATGCCGTGCTGCGACGTCCATGCTAAACCAAGTTTCATGCTGGTTTATATCCGTATTGTCAACGCAGCTCCAGTCACGACAACAAAATTAACAAGTTAACTTTAAAGCTGATTGTGGTGTAAAAGGCGATGAGGGAAAGGGAGTTATAAAAGTATTAAGAATATTATAAATAAACCAATTGAGACAAGTAGCAATGCAAGTGAAAGTAGCAACAATGGAAGCTCATCTACTGCTAGATGCAATTGCTTATTATGTCAACATAGGAACCCAAAAGCAAAAGTAACAAAGAATATGTAAAGATATAGCCTTACATTATCTACACCTATATGAACTCTATTAACTAACTCAAGGTATCTTGCAATTTTTACGGCCCTCTATTTCAAACCATACCATTACCATGCCATACGTTTCAAAATGGTTCATTGAAGTTTATTCTAATTTCATAAACTTAGCTGCCTTTAGCAATATTTCAAGTCGGTTTTTTAGATTTTGTAGGGAACTTAACTGTTGACTAGTAGAGCCAAAAGAAATGGTATTAATGTTTTCAACAAATAATGTCATATGAGCTATGCACCTCTGATGTTTATCCGCCCGTGTGAAAAGCAATTAGTCCTAAGGTCGATACCAGCTGCTCGGAGTGTCTGACCCTGTGACTTATTTATTGTCATAGCGAAACATACGTTGACGGGAAACTGAACACGTTTGAATTTATGAGATATCTCCGGGGTAGCTTAGACATTGAATTTAATCAAATGGTTTATGACAGCATTCATAAACACATTTTTTTTTATACCCATAATGTACTAATATATTTTTGTGGAAATATTCGTCGATACCTCCGAAACCGGTCGAGCTATAGAAATTTCAAGATGTCTCCCAAACCATTTCAGATACTTCAATGAATCACATCGCATATTATAGCACTCATTGACACCTTTCGTTTGACACCCATATTGTACTAAGACATTTTTGGTCACCCCTGGTCCACATATTGGGCGATAACGCCAAAACCCGTTGAGATATCGCAAAAAATAATATCTTAAACTTTAAGTTGAGCATCTAGCAATCCAACGATTCAACTCCATTCAGTACTTTTAGAATGTTACGTCCACAAACATACAGACAGACATGGTACACATATTGAGCGATAACTCCAAAACCGGTTGAGATATCGAAAAAAGTAATATCTTAAATTTTGAGTTGAGCGTAGAGTAATCCAAAGAAAAAAGTTTCATTTCATTCTATTCATTACTTTCAGAGTGATACGGCCGCAAACATACGGACAGACAGACAGACAGACACACAAAAATTTTTAAAATGGTTGATTTGGATTCTACTCGCTTAATAATGCTTCCCCCAATCAATTTTTTGTTGATATCTGCCATGTACAGACATCGACCTGTTACAATTTTATTATATGTAGAGAAGAGATATGTAGAGATTTAACGATAACAGCATATCGATGACACAGCCGGAAATGTAACTTGAGTTTTGATTGTCAATAGATTAAGAAAAAAAAAATTGTTATCATATTTTAAAACCAAAACACAGCAGTTAATTTATTTTTATTTTTTTTTAAGGGGTTTTTATAAAACGTTGGAGACATCAGCTAAATGGCTGGTATTTCTCTTCACAGCCTGCCTGGCTCTCAACCACATTCCGGGCTCCTGGAGAAGCGCCACGGTAGTATTTATCCCTAAGGCTGGGAAGGCATCCCACTACGAGCCAAAAGACTACAGACCGATCAGTCTCTCGTCCTTTGTACTAAAAACCTTTGAGAGGATATTAAGCGACTACCTCTTAACGACTATTGATAGCAACCTTATCTCTAGCTATCAGCATGCATACACCAAGGGTAAATCAACAGAAACCGCTCTGCACAGCCTAGTGTCTGTCATTGAGAAATCGCTGTGTGAAAAGGACTACTGTCTCGTGGCCCTCCTAGACATTGAGGGGGCTTTCAACAATATAAGCCCGGAGGCTATCAACTCCGCTCTAACTAATCTGGGCGTAGATAGACCTCTAACTGGTTTAATTGACCAACTTTTAATGGGAAGGAAAATAGCTTCTTCACTTGGTACGGTTGAGTTATCACGCTATGTCACAAGGGGAACACCCCAGGGTGGTGTTCTTTCCCCGCTTTTATGGAACCTCACAGTCAACTCGTTGCTACGTGACACAAGCTGGGGGGGCGGGAAGATAGTGGCATACGCAGACGATTTAGCTATTGCATTCAGAGGCAAGTTCCCACAAACTCTGTGTGACCTGATGCAAGTAGCACTGCGAGAAGTTTCGACGTGGTCCTCTCGCTGCGGACTTAGTATCAACCCAGGGAAGGTGGAAGTTGTCCTCTTCACCAACCGGTACAAAATACCGCCACTAAGCCTACCAGAACTAGATGGCACGCGCCTGGGCTTGTCGGATAAGGCCAAGTTTCTAGGCATAGTTCTGGACAGGAAATTGAATTGGAAGGAGAATGTTCTTCAGCGCCAGAAGAAAGCTTGCATCGCTCTTTACACCTGCAAAAGAGCCATTGGCAAAAAATGGGGGCTCAGCCCTAGAGTATGCAGTTGGATCTACACGGCCATCATTCGCCCAATCATGCTTTATGGAGTCGTCGTATGGTGGCCTGCGCTGAGCAAGTCAACATACCTGAATCTGTTGCGGAAAGTTCATAGATCCAATATGATCTGTATAAGCGGTGCGCTAAGGACAACGCCCAACGAAGCCCTCCAGGTCATTCTGGGCATTTTGCCACTTGATCTGGAAGGGTTTCGGTCAGCGGCGGTATCAGCTCTGCGCCTAAGAGAAACCTCCAGTTGGGCTGCGGGTACTATTGGACACTCCAGTAATCTGGAATCTTACAGCTTTCTCCCTCTAAGCACAGATCGTTGTGCGACTACTACAGTCGGGGATAGCTGTTTCAAAATAAACATTCCCAGCAGAGAAGACTGGGAGAGGACGGATTGGTGTCCCGAAACAAATGGTGGCACTTCCATATACACCGACGGCTCGAAGTTGGACGGCAGAGTTGGAGGAGGCGTTTATTCAAGGGATTTGGACCTTGAGCTCTCCTTCAGACTACCTGATCATTGTAGCGTCTTCCAGGCGGAAGTCTCGGCAATCCTGGACGCCGCGGCCTGGTTAAGCAAACGTGTTATCGGAGGAGATATCACTATTTTCAGCGATGGCCAGGCGGCCATCAAATCCCTTGGCTCATACACGTTCAACTCTGAACTGACGCTCAGCTGTCGTCGATCTCTTCAGGAGATGGCCCAACAGAACCGCGTAAACCTCATATGGGTCCCGGGACATAGGGACATTGAGGGAAACTGTAAGGCAGACGAGCTTGCCAGGCAGGGCACGACCAAGCAGGTTCTTCAGGATAAAGAGCGCTTAGGTATGCCGTTTGCCACATGCAAACTAATGCTGAAGGAGCACACACTCCGTCAAGCCAACGAAAGATGGCTGCAATCCCCAGGGTGTCGCATATCGAAACAAACCTGGCCAAAATGGGATCTTAAAAGGTCTAGACGCATTTATGCCCTAACTAGGAGGGAAATCTGCATATTGATGGGGGTATTAACCGGTCACTGCCTCATTGGTAGGCATGCAGAAAGGCTAGGTGTGCCCTACCGACGATGCTGCAGGAGTTGCAAAGATGATGAGGAGGAGGAAACAGTGGATCACCTCATCTGCAACTGTCCGGCTTTAAGCGGCGCGAGAACGCGCTTTTTGGGAGCTCAGTTCCTGGATAGCCTAAGCCAGATCGCGGAACTGGACATAAAGGACTTGATGGGCTTCATAAAGTCATCTAAGTGGTTCGAGGAGGAGTAACGGTGTCGGTTTAGGAGTGTCAGTCCCGGGATTCTGCTATGTGGAAAATCCCAACAACTCAGGGATTTTCCATATGGCTGGGTCCCGGGACTGACTTTCCTTGTGTTGGTGGTATCACAACGGGCCTTTCAAAACTGGCCTAAGTGTGCCTCTGCGGCAGCCACTTGAACCTAACCTAACCTAAAACTTAAACGCAGACTGTTTATAATTTTATCAGTTTTATGAATGGAAAATCCATTCTACATCTTGGTATATCAATTGTTTCAATCAATAAGTTTTATTCGCCTCCCATAGTAAATCGGTATTTGAAATTTTTCACACGAGAAAATACATTATTCACTAATCCAGATGTTTTCTGCATCACCAATGATACAGCCCTCTTCACTGTCTGCAATATCTGCGAAATTAGCCGTATTTGTGTCTGAGAAAAAAAAAAAAAAATAAATCAAAGTAATTGCTTTCGGAAAAATCTTTAGATACCTTGTTTGGAGGATCCTCCTCGCTCGTTGCATCAGATGGATCACTATCCCAGCATCCGTAACTCTCGGATTCCTCTTCAGATTCTGACTCGGACGACGATGACGAATCGCTATCCGAATCTTCTTCCGTTTCACTAGAAGAACTTTCATTGCTGGAACCCTCATCTGTTTCAGAACTCGACGATATGGATGAATCACTCTCCATGTCCTCTTCGCTAAACAAACTAGAACAAATACTTTCCGATTCTTTTGAGGTAGTTGATGCCGTGGATACTTTAGTTGAAGTAGTAGCAGAAGTAGTTTTAGTTGAATAACTCGAAGTTTGAGTTGGAATCGTGGATGGTTTGCTAAAAGTGGCCTTGGTTTCGGGCGTTGTGGTGTAAATTGTTTGTTCAGAAGTTCCAGTCGTTTCAAAAGATGAAACTATATCTTTCATAGTGGAACCAGTATGAGTTGGGAATATCGGAGCTTCAGTTGGAAGTGTAAATCGGTTGGTGAAGTCAGTTGTTGTGGCCGATGTTGTGAACTCCGAGGGAACAGTACTAAACGTCGATGACAGTATTTCATTCGTACCGGGAGTACTTTCTTCTGATGAAACCGACGTGGCAGCTGTGGGCTCTAAAGGACCGGTGGTCGCACCTGTTGGGGACGTATCACCTATATCTCCGGCCTTGGTTTCGGTTTCGAGCGTTGTGGTAAAAATTGTTGGTTCAGAATTTCCAGTCGTTCCAATAGACGAAACTATATCAACCTTTGTGGAAGGAGTTTCAGTTGGGAATAACGGACCTTCAGTTGGAAGAGTAGATGGGTTGGTCAAGTCAGTTGTTGTGAGCTCCGAGCGTACAGTACTAAAGGTCGATGTCGGTATTTTATCCGTACCCGACGTAGTTTCGGCTGTTGGGAACGTATCACCTATATCTCCGTCCTTGGTTTCGGTTTCGGGCGTTGTGGTAAAAATTGTTGGTTCAGAAGTTATAGTCATTCCAATAGACGAAACTATATCTTCCTTTGTGGAACGAGTTTCAATTGGGAACAACAGACCTTCAGTTGGAAGTTTGGACGGGTTGCTCCAGCCAGTTGTTGTAGCGGATGTTGGTAACTCTGAAGGGACAGTGGGTTCAGTCGATGGCAACATTCTATCCGCATCGGAAGTAGTTTCGGGTGATGAACCCGATATCGCAGCTGGGGGCTCGGAAGGACCGGTGGTGACACCTGTTGGGAACGTAACTCCTGCATCTCCGGCGTTGGTTTCGGGTTTGGGCGGTGTGGTAAACATTGTTGATTCAAAAGTTGCAGTCGTTCCAAAAGACAAATCTATATCTTTTTTAGTGAAACTGGTTTCAGTTGGAAACATCGGTCCTTCAGTTGGAAGTGTGGACGGGTTGCTCCAGCCAGTTGTTGTGGCAGATGTTGCGAACTCTGAAGAGACAGTGGGTTCAGTCGATGGCAACATTCTATCCGCATCGGAAGATGTTTCGGCTGATGAACCCGATGTCGCAGCTGGGGGCTCGGAAGGGTCGGTGGTGACACCTGTTGGGAACGTAACTCCTGCATCTCCGGCGTTGGTTTCGGGTTTGGGCGGTGTGGTAAACATTGTTGATTCAAAAGTTGCAGTCGTTCCAAAAGACAAATCTATATCTTTTTTAGTGAAACTGGTTTCAGTTGGAAACATCGGTCCTTCAGTTGGAAGTGTGGACGGGTTGCTCCAGCCAGTTGTTGTGGCAGATGTTGCGAACTCTGAAGAGACAGTGGGTTCAGTCGATGGTAACATTCTATCCGCATCGGAAGATGTTTCGGCTGATGAACCCGATGTCGCAGCTGGAGGCTCTGAAGACTCTTCCTTAGTGAAACTGGTTTCAGTTGAGAATGTGTGATCCATATCGGAAGTAGAATGGCTGTGGTTTGTTATGGTAGCAAAAGTGAGAGTGGACTCTGTCGTGATAGTCTCAAATTTGCCTCCATCAACCTTTCCGGAGTTTTGAAGGTATTGTTTGCATAGTGTTCTCTTCAAACGAGCTTCTCTTGTAAAATCTGTCAAATTGGATAAGATTGCATCGCACTCTGGTTTGATGCAAGTCTCTAGTATCCCATTTAGCTTTTGTTTTTCTGTTTCAAAATATTTCTCTTGCAGCCTGAGACAGCTGATGTCTTCTTGAACACATGCGCTTGGGGATTTTTTCAAAGCTTCCAGTTTGCGGTTGTAATCGTCGACACAAATATTTATGCTAGTTCTAGGAAATCGCCTTTTCGCAGCGTAACAGGTAGTCACGTTTATAAGTACGGCAAGGGTGACATATATTTTAAGGAATCTCATTTTCAGTTTGATCAATTCAGAATAATATTAAAACTAGCGCGAACTGTTAGGTCTAAAAGTGCTCAACTGAGCTTATATACCTAGCATTCTTACAAACGAAATGCCTTCTGAAGGTTAATCTTTTAAAATATTTTTTCAAAATTCTTTGAAATTTTTTTTTCTTGGAAGTTATCTCTACTTCCGTAATTTTAGTTAAAACTTTTGCCTTTTATAGGCTATAAATATTGATCGGTGACAATGCGAGACTCATTAACAATGCGAGACTCATTAACTAAACTAGTAACTAAAATGACAGCATTTAAATTATTAAATAGGACAGTCTAAGTTTCAGTGAAACCGAACAATATCTATATACCCAACACACATCAGTCTAGAAATCCAGCGGAGAATCACTCTTGCCAACAAGTGCTACTTTGGACTAAGTAGGCAATTGAGAAGTAAAGTCCTCTCTCGAAGAACAAAGATCGCGCTCTATAAGTCTCTCATCATACCTGTCCTGATGTATGGCTCAGATTCATGGATAATGTCAAAAGAAGATGAGATGGCCCTTGGAGTATTTGAGAGAAAAGTTCTCCGGAAGATTTATGGTCCCTCCCGTGATGCCAACGGCGAGTATCGAAGGAAATTTAACGATGAGCTGTACGAGCTCTACGCAGATCTGACCATAGTCCAGCGAATTAAAGCCCAAAGACTCCGCTCGCTGGGCCATGTTATGCGAATGGACAAAGAAGCTCCAGCATACGAGTAGCTCAATCAAATTTTACACGCTTATTTCTGAGCTAGAAAGGTACCGTTCTGGAGGTGATACAAAATGAATTAAAAAAAAAAAAAAATCGCTCAAAAAAAAATATATTTAAAAAAATTTTGTTTGGCTAGCATAAAAAACAAAATCAAGAATTTTCGTTTCTATTTGATATTTCGAAGTTTGAGTATTTTTTGAGAATTTTTTGTATGTGAAAATATACTCTAACTAAATAACAAAACAATTAAAATAAACAAAATTTTTGAGATTTGGATTTTGATTTCAATGCACTATGGTTCAAAATCGAAATGTTGAGGAATGAAAGCCAATTATCGACTTTTCATTTTCACAAAAAAAAAAAAATTATATTAGATTTGTTTACTGACCAAAAAGAAGTTCAGAGCAGGTTAGAGCAGAGCAGAGCAGGGCAGCTGTCAAAATAGAAATAGAGCAACTCAGAGCAGAAATGCCATGAAACACTTGAATCTCGATAGTTTCTTTTTATTTGGTTTCTTAGTTCAAATCTTCAAAATTAATGCAAATTCACGTATACAAAAACATTGATTTTCTTGCAAGCTAATTTTTTTGAAGTTTTCGAAAATTTATTTTTTCTTGACTGACAATTGCTTCGCTGCTCTAACTTACTCCATAAAAAAAGCTAGAGCAGAAATTTGTGATCTGGATTACTCTAGTTTTGTTTTGAGCGTACTCATGAAACAAAAGATAGAGCAACCTAGAGTAAGAAAAGTGTTCGTTAAACACAATTTTGTGAAATATCTCAATCTGGCGTAAGCTAGAACAGCCCAATAAACAAACCTTATGTTTTACTACACATTAGCGTACTAAATAAAAAACCAAAAAAATTATGTCAGGTAGCTATCACTTCTTGGTTAAAAGGCTTTCAAAGTCTTAGTAAAATTTTTGTATTCGTAAAAAATAACTTACTTAAGTTATATGAAATACCCTATGGGTGATAAAGTTTATAAATATAGTGTGTTCATAAAATGGAACATGTTAATGAAGGTATGCAAAATCAAGAATAGCAAAATTTTTTGTAAAAAAATATTAATTGGTAATAAATTTTTGTGTTTAAATAAGCCGTGTTGTGTTTTGATTTTTGTGAACTTTTGTTGTGTTAAGTAGAACATAAATAATTTGGATCAAATAGGATCAATATAAATAATATATATAGTTACAGCTAATAGTGTCCTCTTTAATACAAATGTTGGTACCTGGGTGATCGAACTTTACTAAATTTACTTACTAAAAGATACCAAAATGACCCTAAAATAATTCCAAAATAATCCTAAATTAAATTTTCCCAAAATGATCCGAAATTCAACCCAAAACGACCCAAAAATGATCCGAAAAATGATTCCCAAATTACCCCCAAAAACACCCTTAGATGCACACAAAATCATCCGGAAGTGTCCTCAAAATTATCCAAAAATTATCCCAAAATAATATTAAAATAATCCCAAAACGACCCCAAAAAGACCGTCAAATGTTCCCAAAATGACTCAAAAATTATGCCAAAATGATGCAAAACTGATCCCAAAATTATCCCAAAATAATCCTAAAATAATCTCAAAACGACCCCAAAAAGACCTTCAAATGTTTCCAAAATGACTAAAAAATTATGCCAAAATGATCCAAAACTGCTCCCAAAATATTTCCAAAATGATCCCAAAATTGTCCCAAATTAATCCAAAATTGAACCCAAAATGATCTCAAAATAGTCCCAAAATTATCCCAAAGAGACCCCAAATGATCTCTAAATGTTCCCAAAAATAGTCCAAATATGATCCCAAAAATACCTATACAACACAAATACAATTCGGTAAAATGGTAACCTTGGGCGGCAACCCTACTTGAAAATATTTTAGTTGGTATGTCGGCGAAAATACCTTTCATTTGATACCCATATTGGCATATCTTACTCCATTATTAAAAAAAAAAAAAAATTAAATGGCGACCCTGTAAACCGCTCCAAGTGGTAACCCCCAAGTGGATAGTTTTATAATCAATCATGTCATCTATATGCCAAATTTCATCCAAATCGGTCAAGCTGTTCCCGAGATAGTCCGGATATAAAAATATACTGCGGTAAGTTGGCAACCCTAGGTGGCAACCATACTTGAAAGTATTTTAGTTAGCATATCGCTGAAAATACCTTTCCTTTGATACCCATATTGGCATATCTTGCTCCATTATTAAAAAAAAATTAAGTAGGTGGCAACCCTATAAACCGCTCCAAGTGGCCACCACCAAGTGGATAGTTTTATAATCAATTATATCATCTATATGCCAAATTTCATCGCATTCGGTCAAGCTGTTCCCGAGATAGTACCGGATAAACATATATAAAAATATACTTCGGTAAGGTGGCAACCCTAGGTGACAACCCTACTCGAAAATATTTTAGTGGGTATGTCGCCGAAAATACCTTTCATTTGACACCCATAATGGCAAAATATTGCTCCATAATTTGAAAAAATTGAGATAGGTGGCAACCCTGCTGTACAAAATTTACTAATAAGAACCGCAAAGTGAAGTCAAAAGAGAGTGCGCCATATAGAAACTGCAAACGGAATTAAGTTTTGGTCAATCGCTACTCGGTAGATATGTTTGATGTAGTTAAACTTATAACTAACAAGAAGATGTTATAGCTATAGCCACAAGTATGAGAATAAACCCAAACAATGGTTTTGCAAAGCAAAGTTTTGAGCCTTATCATCGAGGGAATGACTCAGGTTATAATAAAAAAAGAAAAATTTTGTATATAAAATTGCGCGATTTGTTATTCCAAGTTTTCGCGCTGCGGCCGAAATTCATATTAGTAAAAAATTTAATTTCGAAATATGATATCGCTCGATGTTTTATTCGAAACTTTCACTGCGTCGCATCTCAAACCGGAAAGTCTCAATGATATTAGGTCCCATGACTAAAGCCGTACCGGTATTGTTGCCAGTTCCAGTTGTTCCAGTAGACAAGTTTATCTTCCTTAGTGAAACGGGGATCAGGTGGGAAAATCGGAACTTCAGTTCGAAAAGTTGAGGGCTCGATCAAGTCAGGGGCAGTGGTAGTAGTCGATGACAGCATTTTATCTGTACCGGAATTGCTTTTAGTTCCAGTTGTCCCAGTAGCTGAAGTTATATCTTCTTTAGTGGTACCGGCTTCATTTGGCAACATCGGACCTGCAGTTGGAAGCGTGGACGGGTTGCACCAGCCTGCCGTTGTGACGAATGTTGGGAACTCAGAAGGGACAGTGGTTTTAGTCGATGACAGTATTCTATCCGTATCGGGAGTAGTTTCGGCTGATGAACCCGACGTCGTAGCTGGGGACTCTGAAGGACCGGTGGTTACACCTGTTGCGGTTGGTTTATAAGTTTCAGTTAGCGCAGTAGGCGAAATTATATCTTCCTTAGTGGAACTGGTTTCAGGTGAAAATGTGTGATCCATATCGGAAGTAGAATGGCTGTGGTTTGCTATGGTAACAGAAGTGAGAGTGGACTCTGACGTGTTGGACTCATCTTTTCCTTCATCAGCCTTTTCGTAACTTGCAAGGAAATCTTTGCAATATTTCCTCTTCAAACGAACATCTCCTGTGGCATCTCTTAAATCGGAAAATAATGCATTGCACTCAGTTTCGATGCAGGTCCTTAGTAGTACATATAGCTTTTGCTTTTCTGTTTCATAGTATTTTGCTAGCGATCTTAGACAGCTGAAGTAATCTTCAGTACATGGGCTTGCGATTTCCTTCAAAGCTTCCAGTTTCCGCTTGTACTCGGAGATACAAATATTTATGCTGGTTCCAGATAACCGCCTTCTCGCAGGGTAGCAAGTGGTCAGGTTTATAAGTACGCAAAGGGTGACGTATAATTTGAAGAATCTCATTTTTAGTTGGATCAATTCAGGATAATAGTAAAACTAAGTAGCACGAACTGTTAAGTCTAAAAGAGATCAACTGAGCTTATATACCTGACAATCTTACAAACGTAATGCCTTCTGATGGTTAATCTTTTAAAATATTTTTTCAAATTTATTTGAAATTTTTTACTTGGTGTAATCTCTACTTCCGCAATTTTAGTTAAAACTCTTAAATTTTATGGGCTATAAAAATTTATTGTGACAGTGTGAAAGACTCTTAAACTAAAATGCCAGTATGTATTCAAAATAACAATTGAGAAAACCTAAGCTTCGGTCAAACCGAAAAATATATACCCAACTCCGTCGGCTAGAAATCGTTATCAAATGAAAATTTTCGGTCCTAAATTGTTTGACGCATTTCTCAATAAAATAAACTTAAAGGAAATGAAGTAAAATAAAATAAAAAAATAAAAGTTAAGAAAAAAAAAACTAAAAAAAAAAAATTTAAAAAGTAAGGAAGTCTAACTTTAGGTAACGAACATTAAATACCCAGCGAATTTCGATATCGAAGGTAGGCGTGGTTGGAGAGCCAACGATACTAGAATGCTTTGTGCCAAATTATGTCGTTCTATCGTAATCAGTTTAAAAGTTACGACTAGTCAAATTTTCAAAAATACCTTCCTTAAAAGTGGGCGGTGCCACGCCCACTATAAAATATTTATGGTAAAATCATAAGATAATGTTTAGGGGGACTCACCTATAAAATTATATCATTTTAGCCATTTCAACTACCGAGATATGTCAATTTATGTGATTTTCGAAATTTTCGATATAGAAAAAGGGGGCGTGGTTATCATCCGAGTTCACCCATTTTCAATAGCAACCTTGGGAAGAAAGTAACCTGTATACAAAATGTTACGCAAATATCTCAATATTTACTCAAGTTATCGTATATACGAACAGACGAACAGACATACGGACATGTCTTAATGAACTCCTCTTCTCAACCAAAGAACTTTATTATATGGAACTCTATATCTATCTCGATTATTTTGTGCCGTTACGTAGTACCGTTATGTGGACAAAATTATAATACCCTTGTACTAATACTAGTACGCTGGGTATAAAAATCGGGAGCTGAAGTCCATATATTTGATATAAATACGTACATATCTATGGAGAGGAAAATATCCTTATGGAGTTGCAGCAATATTATACTTATATTTATTGGTGTAATCATATTTATTTGATTTTTTAAGCATGCTACCCAAGTGCACAAAAAATGCAAAAATTAAATTTGATCTGGTGTAAAATTTGTCATGCATCGCGTCATAAAATTATCAGCGCAAAAATTCGTCACGAGTATTGTTGAAGATCGAGAGAGTCTAGGGTGTAGGATAAATATATATATATTAGGGTGATTAAAAAAAATGTCGACTTGGTCTTACCCCCTAAAAAGTTAGGTATTGATGAGAAAATAAGCCTTGCAAAAAATAAGGGTTAAGTTAGAGCGCTAATTTTTTGCAAGGCTTATTTTCTCATCAATACCTATAGTTTCAGGGGGTAAGACAAAATGGCTGTAATTATTTTAATAGTTAAGATATTCCCACATGACTTACCATTTTGGAAGCTTCAAAGCTTCAACTTTAAGAGTATGTAAAAATATTTTCAAAAAAGTTTCAAAAATTGAAAGAAAATTCACTTTGATAAAAAAATACCATTTTTCCCCATAAAAAATGTATAAGAAAGGGCGAAAAAAAATAGCTACCCTAAAGGATTAAGTTCATCATCATTTATTGGCGCTTAACCGCCTAAGCGATTTTGGCCGTTTTGTATCAAAGCACGCCAGTCATTCCTTTTTAGCGATAACCGACGCCAATTGGAAACCCCAAGGGAGTTCAAGTCATCCTCCACCTGTTGTTTCCATCTCAGTCGAGGCCTCCCCCTTCCTCTGCTGCCGAATTCAGGCGACGATAGGAAAACCTTCTCTGCTGGAGCTTCTTTGTCCATTCGCATAACATGGCCCAGCGAGCGGAGTCTTTGGGCTTTAATTCGCTGGACTATGGTCAGATCTGCGTAGAGCTCGTACAGCTCATCGTTAAATTTCCTTCGATACTCGCCGTTGGCATCACGGGAAGGACCATAAATCTTCCGGAGAACTTTTCTCTCAAATACTCCAAGGGCCATCTCATCTTCTCTTGACATTGTCCATGAATCTGAGCCATACATCAGGACAGGTATGATGAGAGACTTATAGAGCGTGATCTTTGTTCTTCGAGAGAGGACTTTACTTCTCAATTGCCTACTCAGTCCAAAGTAGCACTTGTTCGCAAGAGTGATTCTCCGTTGGATTTCTAGACTGATATTATTTTCGGTGTTAATGCTGGTTCCCAAATAGACGAAGTCCCTCACAGTTTCAAATTTGTAACTATCAACAGTGACATGGCTGCCAAGGCGCAGGTGCGCCGATTCTTTCTTTGATGACAGCAAATACTTCGTCTTGTCCTCGTTCACGGCAAGACCCACTTTTTTAAAGGATTAAGTTAGAGCGCTAATTTTTCGCAAGGCTTATTTTCTCGTCAGTACCTAAAGTTTCAGGGGGTAAGACCGAAAAAAAACCAAATTTTTTTTTATTTGAATCACCCTAATATATATATATATATATATATATAAGTATATGTCGTTGACGACGTGGTGAAAGCTTCTTAGTACCTAGTTACCTTCACTGAAATTTTTTAGTAGAAAGATTAAAACCAAACTGAATGAAATGGAAAAAAATATAAAAGACTTTCAAGGCAAGATATGTAGTTCGAAACCGCTGGTTGGAGGAAGGCCTTTTTTGCAGCAATGATACATTCTAGAATTGTATATTAAAATCTTAATTTAATTAATCATTTAATTTTTTAGCATTTGTAAAAACGAATAAGTTTTTTTATTTGGCCCAATCTAATATTACTTAATTGCAATAAAAATCGATCAGTCACACCTAACCGTACCAGATTGCTTCACCATTATCTAATTTAGGTATTTAAATAAAAAGTTCGATATGGTTTTCCACAAACGGGTGTCAACAGTGTTAAAATGAATTTGTGTAGTGTATTCGCGATTGCAGTTCTAATTGTATTACCAATCTTTTCGAATGCTAGTGATGCAATTTGTTATCAAAATTTCCAAAAAAAATTTAGCTACCTTAAAAACTTTACTATAAGTATAATAACTAACTGTGAAAAAAATGCGAGGACATTGAATATATCAGAAAAAGATTGTTTACATTTAGCAAAACTTGAATATGACCAAGAGCGGGAAGCAATAAAGGGACAATACTTCTTTTGTATGAAAGCCAAATGTAAGGCGTGTTGGTCAGAGGAATCGCAAACGGAATCAAGTTTTGATCTATCGCTACTTGGTATGTTTGAAGCAGTTGATTTTATTCGCAAAATGGTCGAAGATGTTTTAGCTATAGGCTCAAGTGTGATAAACTTTAAGCATCGTGGGGATGATTCAAGTCCTGTTTCACAGTCATCTTCAGTAGGTCCTTGTAGCATAGAAGGAACGGTAGAAAGAAATGTCGATACTGAAACAATACCCGTTTCGCCTCCTACTGAGTCAAGCCCAAGCAACACAGAACTTACTACAACAGAAGATCCAGATAGAATGTATGTCGCCACCGCCTTAACTCCCCCAATGACTGTGACAAATATCATAGAATATAGCATTCAAAAAAATACTGAAAGAACGGTTGAGCTCAGTGAATCAGCTTACCCTAGCTATAACATGACGAATGATGTGGATGACACGGCGAGTGTCGTAGCAAATCCCCCTATTACTGAGTCAAGCCCTAGCAACACAGAAATTACTGCAACAGAAGTATATGCCACCGAAAACACCGTCGGATATGAAAGGACGGTTGAATCACTTTACCCACCTGGCACTAAAATACCAAATGTGGATGACTCGGCGAGTTTCGAAAGCGCTACCTCTATGACTGTAATAAATATCATAGAATATAGGAATCAAAAAACTACTGAAAGAACGGTTGAGCTCAGTGAATCAGATTACCTTCTATATAACACGACGAGTTTCACTATCGAGCAAGACAGTAATGATGTTGATGAAAATATAGCAAGTATAGTTGAACTCAATGAACACAGAGAAGGTGTTCCAAGTGAGCAGCCTAACTCAGATATCACAAATGGAATGTCCAGTGAGGCATCATTTAGAAATTCAATTCCAGAAAATACAGAAACGAGTGTACTCATAGCCGAGCCTAATGATGTAAATGAGATGGAACCCTCAGTATCGCCAAACAAGCTGGGAACAAGGCATACCAAATCGAAAAAGAAAACAAAGATAGCAAATGAAGGAAATGATTTAGATGCATCCTATGATGTTTATTGCTGCAACGTTTCAACAGCAATTGAACCCAAGCCGCAGCAAACTGATTCAGTCCCAGGTGGAAACAAAAACTATAAAAGCAAAAGTAAAAAACACGGCCTTATGAATTTCTTCGAAAGACCAGGTAAGAAAGAAAAAGGGACAGATGCATCCGATAATGTGTATGACGAAGATTCAACAGAGCTTGAACCTTTCGATAATGTTAAAGAAATGAAACCCTTAGTATCGCCAAAGAAGCTGGGAACAAAGATAACCAAGCGCAAAAAGAACACAAAAATAGTAAATAGAGCAAATGAGCCAAACGCATCTGATGAGGTATTTAGCGAAGATTCTATAGATCTTGAAACAGTCGAAAGATCCCGGGAAAAACTACATCAGCCTCAGCAAACTGATTCAGTCACAGGTGGAAGCAAAAACTATAACAGCAAGAGTAAAAAACGGGGCCCTATAAATTTCTTCGATAGATCGGGGAATAAAGAAAAAGAGACAGATGCATCCGATGATTTACATGCCGAAAATTCAACAGAACTTGGAACAGTCAAAAGATCACGAAAGCAACAACATAAGCCTCAGCAAAATGACTTAGTCCCGGGTGGAAACAAAAACTATAATAGCAGGAGTAAAAAACGGGGGAAGAAAAAAAAAGTGACAGATGCATCCGATGATTTACATGCCGAGCATTCAACTGAAATTGAAACAGTCGAAAGATCACGGAACAAACAACATAAGCCTCAGCAAACTGATTCAGTCTTGGGTAGAAAGAGAAAATATAAGAGCAGCAGTAAAAAACAGGGCCCTATGAATTTCTACAAAACATCTGGGAAAGAAAAAGAGACAGATGCATCCGATGATGTATATGCCGAACGTTCAACAGAACTTGGAACAGTCAAAAGATCACGAAAGCAACAACATAAGCCTCAGCAAAATGATTTAGTCCCGGGTGGAAACAAAAACTATAAGAACAGTATTAAAAAACAGGGGAAGAAAAAAAAAGTGACAGATGCATCCCATGATTTACATGCCGAACATTCAACAGAACTTGGAACAGTCGAAGGCGCAGGGAAGAAGTATAAGAATCAGTATACACAAACTGATTCAGGCTACAAAGGAAACCAAAAGAATAAGAGAAGAAATAAGCCAGTGGGCAATATGAATTTTTTACATCCAAGATTGCATGGAATTCTTCAAGAATATTCTCGCTTGCCTCATGGACAGAAAATGAAGCTCTTAAAATATGTCCCATACGATGATATTAAGGCAGATGCAAGTGAAGAATATGATGGTTTAAGTAATTCAAATGGTTCAAACAAATCAGACGGTCAAATTGATACGGACGATTCAGAAGCTTCGAATTATTCAAATGACTCCGATTGGTAGGTAGAGAAATTAAAAAACACCGGTACTTTGAGTCATACATATATAAAACAAGTGAATGTGTGATATAAGGCACTGACAATATCCGTGGTCAATGAAGAAACAGGAATATAACTTTCAATGGATCTCAGATAACTGCAGTTGTTACCCTTTGTAATATTTATTTTTAATTTTTAAGCTCATAATTGGCCTGGAAATTTCACATTTAGTTTTTATTAGCATTGTTTTTGTAAAGACTAAAATAACAGTAAACAAATAAATAACAGCTTTATGATCACCATTATATATCTAATTATTTATCAGTATCTTCCACTTATGTTCATTAGAGTGCTGCGTCGAACTTGTCCAACAAATTGTTTGGACGCGTATTCAGCGGAGGGGTCCGTCTCTGTCTGTGACTGTAAAAAAGAAAAATTTGGAATATGAATCCCAAACTAATGGGATAATATTTTTTGTTTTCCGTTCAAATTAGACATTTGAAATAACAAAAATTGCGACAGAGCCAAATTTTTGTAGAGAAAGAAAACTTCAAAAGTTCCCATTAATATCATGTGTGGTAAAAAAGTAATTTGCGGTCAAAGGTGAACATTAAGGCTTTTACGAACTTTTCTCGAACTTTTTTCGAAAATTTATCTTCGACCAATCTATGTAAAAAAATATCACCAAATGCCACGTAAAAATCGCGAACTGGACATTAAGACCCTGATGGCCTTCATAAAGTCATCCATGTGATTCGAGGAGGAGTAACGGTGTCGATTTAGGAATGTCAGTCCCGGGATTCTGCCATGTGGAAAATCCCAACAACTCGGGGATTTTCATATGGCCGGGTCCCGGGACTGACTTTCCTTGCGTTGGTGGTATCACAACGGGCCTTTCAAAACTGGCCTAAGTGTGCCTTTGCGGCAGCTACTTGAACCTTACCTAACCTTACTAAAAGAAAAATTTTATCAATTTTTTTCAAATTTGGACAATTTTAAAATTTTGTTTCACTTTTTTTTAAAGCTTGATCTTTTTCCTTTAAAATTATACCTTGTTTGTAATGGACCTCGAAAAGTTTTTAATATTCTTTCAGAAGACAATTTATTTATTTTTTTTTGTTTTTCTCAGGGCTTTGATGAATTTGGTTCCCGTCTGCACTAGTAACAAAATTAAACTTTAGCTAAGTCATTTCCTTTTTCCAGTCAAAATGGTTATTATGAAAAAAAAAAAAAAAATTGGACCCCCCGAAAATATTTTCTGGATAAGGTTGTCCGATTACAAAGGCCAAAGGTGTCATGGCTAAAACAAAGTACTTCATTTATAAAAACATTGAAACTGAATTGAGGAAAAAGTCTTTAAATTGAGGTTATTTTTCGGAGTATTAAGTAAATCAAAAATAAGGAAACTGCTCAGTTGAAAAAAGTTGTATCCATGCGCGGAATATGAATGCTATATGAATGAAAAAGCATGTATAAATCATGTGTACGTACTTCTGTATGCTTCAGCATTCATACAGATGCATGCATACAAAAGTAGTACAAAGACGGGATCGAGTATGCATGCTCCCTGAAAAACAAGCTGTGTAAAATGGAAATAAACATGCATTTATACATAGCATGCATGCTGATTTTGTATGCATATATGTATTTCCAACGGGGTGGTTCGTTGTTGCAAGGAAATGCTTTTTTCTGAGTGTAGGTAATCCAAAGATCTTCTAAGTATCCTCTCTCTTGTTGAAGGGATTGATGTTGGAGAATCTAACCCACTGTCTTCACACTGTAAACTGTAATTCGGCGTAAGTTTTCAAGTATTCTTACTTCAATATCGACAGTGACGTCTCTAGTTCGAAATCAGATTGGCTCTAGAAATCTTTTCTGAATTGTGAAAGTGTTGCAAAGATTTGCATGATATTACAAATGCTCGTGAAGTATTGGTTCGTTATGGCTAAGAATCCCAGGATATACCAAAAACTACAGGTTATTGGCTGCCCTACAAGATTTATTTCATTTCTCAAAACACTTCCTCTCTCACCAAGGAAAATAATCCTGTCCAAAACCCGATGCAAAACTCCGTGCTATTTTATTGGTTTTGCGTCTCGATTCGAAGTTGCTATGTCACATTGAATGTAGAACTGAACGTGGTCGTGGAGTTTGTAATGTGCTGGCAGTTTGTCATACATTTTTATACCCAGCGTACTAGTACTAGTACAAGGGTTCACATAAGGCAAGTGTTTTGATGGTAGATGACTAATTTGATGACGTGCGCTAGCAGAAAAGGGTAGATATCTCTTGAGTACCCACTTACAAGTAAGCCAACCGCAGTGCAGCGAAATTAGATAATACCTAGTAAAAATATCAACTATCAGAAGAATAATGAAAAATATTGATTTAGTTTATGGGGATGTAATAAAAGACTTAACTTCTTGGAAAATTCAAATATGCGATATTACCTATGTATAAAAAGACTGTGCATTAATTAGAGTTTTCAATAGTTTCGAATAAACGACGGTTGAGTGCACTTGAAACACTCTACGGCAAATAACACAAAATATAACGAACATCCTTCCAAAAGGGTTCAGGGAGCAACATAAAGAATGTATTCGGTACTAAAATTGGCTTTAGCCTTCTGCTGTATTGGAATGAGCGCAACCAGGGAAATACCACCAAATTATCTGTTACGCAACACCGAAATGAATTTATTACAGCTGATGGTCGAAACACGACTTGAACAACGTGCCAATCCCGAACAAAGTTTAGCTTGTTTCAACTATTATTTACCTCTCTTCGACAGTCTAAATAAAGAGTATAAAGAGAATTATGCAGCATGTTTATCTAAAGCGGACGTAGATAGAAGCGAAATTGATGACTCTACACAACCGCAAAGAGATTTAATCGAAAACTCAGCCAAAACATCATGTGTGGCGCTCAAAGACTGTGCTGAGCTGAAAGGATCAATTAATTACTTCAGCTGTTTTACAGATAGCGTAAGTACATATAATGAGTTTTTGAAATGGTGTGCGAGTTTTTCTAATATTAACATTTCCAGGGTAAAGAAAATACTGCAACTATGTACGAAATTTCAGCGAATGCCTCAGAAACTTTGGCGAAGGTGCAGGAACTTTACCGTTTAATTGAGATTTCGGAATATCGTTGTACGAATGCATCCGAACGCGTATATACTGAGAAGACCTATCAGGCTAATTTAGATTTACAGAGTTGTCTACGTGGCGATATAGTACCACCAACAGCAGCACCAAATACTGAAGCGGCTGAGACAACGACTGCGGCGACAGAGCCAACTACTGAAGCGTCTGAACTAACAACTGCGTCGGTTGAGCTAAGTACTGAAGCGCATGGGTCTACAACTGTGTCAGAGGATCCAAGTACTGAAGCTTCGGAGTCAACAACTGCGTGGGTGGGGCCTACATCACAAGTTTAAAAAATTACAATCTGAAAAAAAAAAAATCAGCGAAGTACTGCGAAAGCAGTTATAGGGTGGAATAACAAAATAATGATTTAAACCAACAACGACAGGGGCGCCGTATCGTCGAATATGTTCCGTAATCGAAACGCGTTTTCGTTAGATTAATAATCTATGTATTAGAATTCTTGTGACAAGTCGGTCATAGTTATTGTGACTCAAATGTTTTTCCACCACGGAGCCTATGCAACGATACGGTCTCGTATTTGTGTAAATTAATAAACAAAACCTTTTTAAAATTTAAGTAAAACACAGATTATTCTTAGTAGGTACTATCGACCAATAAGTCTCAGTTGCTTTCTCCTATAAGGAATGGAGAAAATTTTGGATCAGCACATAAGGGAAGAAAACTTAAAGAAACTTCTTCTGTGTAAAAACCAATTTGCGTACCAACCCGAAAAATCTACAGAGACTGCTATCCATTGCCTTACGGAAAAAATTTAAAAGGTCATAGAGTCTAAAAACATAGCCCTGTGTACATTTATCGATATATCAGGCGCTTTCGATAATACGACGTATCAGGCCGTTGAGGAAACCATGATTCGAAAGGACGTAAGCCCATTGATCACTCGCTGGGTGCTGGCCATTCTAAAGCAAAGAAAACTCTACTTTGAGATAGGAGGGAGTGGTGGCTCTTTCGTGGCCACAAGAGGATGCCCTCAATGAGGTTTACTTTCTCCTCTACTTTGGACCCAAGTCATAGACGAACTTTTTCTCCTTTTGAAGGGCAATGACTTTGACGTTCAGGGCTATGCAGATGACTTGGTTGTCTGGGTAACAGGAATGCATGAGGAAAAAATATCCGATCGCATGCAACAAGCCCTGCGCGTCATTGAGAGATGGTGTGCTAGCAAAGGGCTATTAATTAACCCAAGCAAAATAATCGTGGTGCCTTTCATGGTGTCCTTTTTAGAGCCGTCCCTAGGAGGCAGCCGCATAAGTTTTTCAACAGAGGCAAAATACCTAGGAGTAACATTGGACAAGACTCTCACATAGAATGCTCATTTGGAGGCTACAATAACTAAAACAAAGAGGGCCTTTTTCGCCTATACTAGACTTTATTTAATACAGTTGTGAAGCCAAAAGTCACCTACGCTTCCCTACTCTGGTGGACTAAAACTGCTCAACTAAATTAAGTAAGCTGCATCGGCTGGTCTGTGTCGGTATAACAGGTGCAATGAGAACATGCCCTGCTGATGCTTTAAGTGTCCTTGTTGGAATACCTCCCTTTCCTATTCTGATAGAGAATGAAGTCACACTTGCTGCATTGAGACTTCAAAATATTTCTGATAGTGAAGAACTTCATAAACGGTCTTACATTGTAAGTAAGTGATGCAATAACTCCTAAGTTCAGGATCACGCGAAACTTTGAGGTTTCAAACATAGATCGAGTGCTCTGGAAAACAGGGAACCCATATGCAATAGAAATCTGTGGCAGAGAATGCCTCCGAAAAGGGCTATCCTCTAAGCAAATCTACATTATGTCGGACAGTCAGGCCGCCCTACGTGCCTTGCAGTCGTACACAATAACTTCGAAGCTTTTTGATGAGTGCGTCACAGTCCTTAATGATCTGGGGGTCAAAAACAAAGTTTTTTTTAGGTCCCAGGGCACGAAGGATATGACTAAACGCAACGAAAAAGGGGACCACCTTGCAAAACACGGTGCCTAACAGCATTTTATGGACCGGAACCCTTTGTGGGCAAAGAGCATCGGCCAGGCTCATAAATCTAATAAGGGGGCACTAAAAACCTTCACTGGGTATTATACGAGACATTGTAGTCTACGTTATCACCTGAGTAAATTGAATCTGTCAGATACAAAAATTTGTGGGGTTTGCGAACTGGACGATGAAACGCCAGTTCACATACTCTGCGAATGCATTGCGTTAGCAAGAAAGAGAGTTTGCTACTTAGGTGGTATCACTCTCAATCCGTTCGTGATATGAAATAAAAAACCCGAGGAGGTGCTCAAATTTATAAAGAGACTCTGCATACAGCAATAAGCTGATAGGTCACACAATAGATCGTACTTATGGCCGCGGTGTAATAAGGCCTTATAATAATAATAAATAGTAGGTATGCCCAGGAGAAACGAAATCGGTTAAAGGCGGCCGTTTCGGTGTAGCTACTGCACCAAGTATTCGGGTATCGGTAAAAGCAACAACAAAAATTATTTAGAAAACAGTTTTGGTAAAAATTTAATAATTGTTAATAATAAAAATTACTCATCATTTTAATAGTTAAGAAAAATAAACGTCCAAGTTGTCCGATAATATGATGACGTTTGTGAGGGCCGAACGAGATTTCTATCATCAAAGAATTACTAGTGTAGGATAGCTTTTTTCACGTTTCAAGTATTCAGAATGGCGATACCAATGTTTAAGGGTACTTCACAATGGCGTGTGTAAATAAATTGAAATAACATACAAATTCAAAGAAATTACACACAGAAAAAATTGAGCTGGTGATGGATAAGAATTGACAGTGATTTGGTTATATCAACCAAAATATCTGTTGAATCAACCAAAATATCTGTTGAATCAACCAAAATATCTGTTGAATCAACCAAAATCACGGTCAATTCTTATCCATTCCCAGCTCATTTTTCTCTATGTGGTTTTACTTATCGTTGTGGAATTTCACAATGTGGAGTATTTTGCACAAGATTATTATGTATGTATATCAAAAATATGCATTGACCACTTGAGTAAAAAACATGCAAAAAAGACACATCAAAACTTTAAGGAATTGCACATTGTATATATAAATTGAAATGGTGACGTCTGCAAATGTACACTTAAGTGTGGAAAGTTTTCGATAACCAGTAGTCGATCATGCAGCTGACACAGTTCACATATTTCGTAACTGTTAAAATATATTCTGTGGTTAGCGTCAGCAAAAAAAAAACCGCGTGTAGCCAGTACCCGTGAAAGAAGTTAACTTCTTAAATTCAGAAATAACGAAATATGAATAAGGTGTTTTCGAGAATGGTTTAGATTCACAATTTCTTACTTCCGGTGGATCAGAGAACCGATCCATTCGAGAATATCTTATACATGGTACCTTTTCCTTCAAATTCGGTACGTGGATAGAACTATGCATAAATTAACAGGAGCCAATACGAATGTCATTTAGAGGAAGAGGGGCGTGGTAGAAGGAAAGAGGGGAATGAAGCGAAGTATTCATGCTAGACCATTAAAATTCAGCCGAGTTATATGATGATTTTATGATACCACTCGTATAAGGATTTGAAGAACGGGCATAATGGTTTTATCGACTTTATCGAACTTACCTACATGTCAACGGAGAATCACTCTTGCGAACAAGTGCTACTTTGGACTGAGTAGGCAATTGAGAAGTAAAGTCCTCTCTCGAAGAACAAAGATCGCGCTCTATAAGTCTCTCATCATACCTGTCCTGATGTATGGCTCAGATTCATGGACAATGTCAAGAGAAGATGAGATGGCCCTTGGAGTATTTGAGAGAAAAGTTCTCCGGAAGATTTATGGTCCTTCCCGTGATGCCGACGGCGAGTATCGAAGGAGATTTAACGATGAGCTGTACGAGCTTTACGCAGATCTGACCATAGTCCAGCGAATTAAAGCCCAAAGGCTCCGCTGGCTGGGTCACGTCATGCGAATGGACAAAGAAGCTCCAGCCCAGAAGGTTTTCCAATCGTCACCCGAATTCGGCAGCAGAGGAAGGGGGAGGCCTCGACTGAGATGGAAACAACAGGTGGAGGATGACTTGAACTCCCTTGGGGTTTCCAATTGGCGTCAGTTATCGCTAAAAAGGAATGACTGGCGTGCTTTGATAGGCGACGGCAAAAATCGCTTAGGCGGTTAAGCGCCAATAAATGATGATGACCTACATGTCAAGCGCTTGGAATTGTAGGTTTTTATTGTGAGTTCGAAACTCGCTGGCGGTCATCAAATGATATTTTTCTTTCTTCTTGTACAATACCTAATCTCATTCCCGCCAGCGTCTGACCATCAAGCACAAAAGAAGAAGAAGACACAATTTTACAATTTTGTGGTCGTTCGTTTTGGAATTAAAAAACGATTTTATGATGCAATTGCGTCGAAGTATTTCAATGCACCGTTGAAAATGTTTGAGAAATTGTCCAAAATCATCGAATTTTTAACATTTCATATC
Source organism: Campiglossa producta (assembly GCA_964058755.1). NCBI lineage: Eukaryota > Metazoa > Arthropoda > Insecta > Diptera > Tephritidae > Campiglossa > Campiglossa producta. The sequence continues at coordinate 67,578 of CAXKVI010000149.1, forward strand.
GAAATTACATAAATGATAAATTAAATAAAAAACATTTCAAATTGAGCAAAATGTCGTCCGCTGTCTAATTTTTATGTTTGCCTGGTAGCCCAAAAAACTGCTTCTTCGAAATTCGAAGCGTAGGAAAAACAGCATTTTGACCATGACAATAACAAATGAGAATGAGACTTTTGCTTGCTTATTTTTATGAGCACCTAGGCATACAACTTAAAAAAATCAGCTAAAATTACTCCTTCAACTACTAAAATAATCTGCTACAATTTTCTAGTACCTGGGTGACCGAGCTTGCTCGGTATTTCTCGAAGTTGTCACCAATTCTTGCCTACCAATAGTACAAACTTTCCAAAAGAGATTTTCAAAAAAACCACACAGGTGGCAACCCCGTACCACACCGCAAGTGGCAACACCCAGGTGGAAAAATTAGAATAAAGCATACTAACACTTTAATAAAATTTCATCCAAAAGGGTCAATGGGCAACCGAAATAGTGGTCGAAATAACAAAGAATAAAGTCAATAAAGTCAAGCAGTTCCCGAGATATACGAAAAAATAAGAAATGTTTGGTTAGGTGGCAACTTTAAGTGGTGCACCTTGCTTGAAATTATCTTATTTGGAAATACCTTTCATTTGATACCCATATTGGCATAGCTCTATTGGGATAGTGGCAACCCTGTAAATGGCCATAAGTGGCAACACCCATGAATTATGCTCGGGCGAACTATTACAATTTGTGCAATGTTAGCTAGATCCTAGAATTTCACCTCCTATTTGATTTGCAACAACGTGGTGAAAATCGCCTACGCCTGAAAGTCTGCTACAATTTCTTTTTCCGTTGCATAATTTCCGTTGCATCATCAGCCGTTTTCTCAAATTTTACTCTCAATCAAAACATCATATCGGCGCCTAAACTTCACATGAAGGGACCTTTCAGAATCAGTTTCAACATCTGAAATCACCAATATATTGGTTTAATGACAGTGAAGTGTAAAATCTCATGGCGTCACGTTCTAGCCCTCCAGTTTGAACAAGGCGGTTAATTAATGTTTGCCATGCCGAGACACTCCCATAATGAAGATGTTAGGTATGTCAGCGTTTATGACAACAGTTTCCGATTAATACTGTAGCTACAATTGCTTGCCTTCAAATTAATCGAAACAAACCTCTTCATTCGATGAAAGTACCGACCTGTCATAAAAGTACATCGTTTTATGTTAATATCTGTTAACTAAAATTACACTGTACAACAACCAAGAAAACCCAGAGCGTGTCTCATCGGTTTCTAAAGCTTTTGGGTGTGCGCAAAGCGAATATGAAGTCAGATTTCACGGGTCACCCTAGGTTTTATCTTCAGAGGTTAGTTTGTTCAGAGATCGGTAGTAGTAAAATTTTAATTTTTTTTTTCTAACTTTCCAATTTTTTTGCCAATTATAAAACGGAAAATTAAATAATTGTTCCTTGACACCAGAAAAATTGAAAATTAAAAAAAAAAAAATTTTTACAACTACCGACCCCGTTTCAAACCACCTTCTGGAGAGAAAACCTAGGGTAATCCGAATAATCTGACTTTAGATTCGAATTAAGCTTCAGAAACCATTAAAAATCCCAGTTGGATTTTTAAAAACGTAAACCTTAAAACTTACCACTAGCGCAGACCAAGTAAAATTTTCTGGTAATAAATTGCTCAAAATTCAAGAGACCGTTATGTTTTCGTTGACTTGGCATAGCAACTTGCTTCTGGGCTCGTCGTTGTTATTAAAACAGAAACTCTTCATCTTCTACAAATGGTGTCTGAAAACTCCTCGATTATCTTCAAACTGCTAAAACTGTAGGAAAAAAATTGAAAGCAGCAAAACACATGTTGGAAGAGAAACTTGACAAAAATCTCGTTATAGGGTTCTATGATAACATGCTCAATAGGATCGATAGTAATATAGCCGAAGATATCACACAAAAAATTATATCCCGATTGGAGATGGTTTAGGCGTGTCGCAGGGGGCTAAAGTTCGGAACCAAGTCTTTTATGAGATATCTACCACGATAGTTGTATCGATTCCGTGTACCTATTAGATAAAAAATAATTTTAATTTTTTGAGTCTCCATGGTATGGTCTGAAATTTAACCCCCTTGTGACACGCCTTAGGCGTTTCCAATCGGGACCAGATTTTGCATGTGATATCTCCGACCATAGCGCTACCGATTTCGAGTAAAAAATCATTTTTATTTTTTCAGTCTCCATAGAGAAATCTGTCTTGCCTAAACTATCTCCAATCGGGATAAATATTTTTGTGCGATATAGTTGACCGCGATGCAACCCATATAGGGAGTGAGCCTACTGCTTTTGATTATAAGGACCACCCTAGTGTACATAGATGCATATATCGACGCCATACGTTTTTTTTTTATGAAATGCATGCCACTAGAGAAGTTTATACTTCAAAAATAATTCAATAATAATGTAATGCGCATATGACATGTGCCAGATAATAGTACCTATATATAAAGTGACGTATAAACTAGTCCGGTGTAACATTATTTTCAAGGACCCATGGGACCATTGACGCCAAATACTACGCTGTTGACTTCTCTGATAAAATCTATGGGCTATTAATAGATAAACTATACTGTATAGTCTATACAATAAATATTTAGACGTTTCTTTGTCTTCGGACTGAATGAAATGTTGTGAGGAGGTTCTCTATGGAAACACTGTTTTGAACACCATGAGGCCTAAAATAGCGCAACTGAGTTGACACATGTGGTTGATACTAGATTTCCGACTATCAGGCGTCAACTCTAGTGTAAGCAAGCAATGACATGTTCGTAGCACTTGAGAACTGCCAAAAAATGTTGCTTAAATTTGATGAAACTGATTAAAGATAAATTCAACTTTTATCAGTAAACTTATTTGTTTTTTTTTTTTTTGTTTTTTTTAATAACTAAAATTTTAAATTTACCATATAAATATGGACTAAAATGCTATACAAGGACAGTCGTTAAAGAAGCAGTGTCAGTGCAGGTGGATAAGTGAATAGTGAAAATAATAAAAAAAATTGAATAAATTTCCAAAATGTTTTCCAAAATACTGATCACCATAGTTGTGGCTTTGTGCGCCAGTGAAACAATTGCTCAAAGCTTGGTCGATTTCCAGCCTTTATTGGCTCAGCAAAATTTGGTTATGCATCAAATGTTGCGAAAAATGAGTCAGAGAGGCGCTTCAAATATTGGCATGGATAATATTATGAAATGTTTCAATTGGTATACGATTGAACAAAACAATCTGACCACAACATACGACAATAAACTTAGCCAATGTTTAAGTGACTCAATTGAGGCAAAGAAATTACTATCAAGTCAAAGTGCAGTACAACGCTCAAGTCTTGAGAACCGTGGTCATTCGGTCTGTACGCAATTATCTAATTGTGAGGAGTTCGATGATGCTTTGGACTTTTTCACATGCTATAAAAATGTGGTAAGTTTGTGGAGTTAGAGGGTATTCTCCAAGTTTTTTTTGTAGTGCTGAGCCTTAGGAGCTCACGTCAAACGAAGCTAGATAACCGCATTTCTTTAGTGTATTTTATTTAATTTTTTTTTTTTGTTGTTATATTATTTTATCTCATTTTGTTTTATTTTATTTTATTTTGTTTTGTTTTATTTAATTTAATTTAATTTAATTTTATTTCATTTTATTTTATTTGACTTTATTTTATGTTATTTTAAAATTTTTTATTTAATTTATTTTATTAAATTTTTTTTTTTATTTTATCCTATTTTATTTTATTTTATTTAACTTCATTTTATTTTATTTTATTTCATTTCATTTCATTTCATTTTACTTTATTTTATTTTATTTTATTTCATTTTATTTTATTTTATTTTATTTTATTTTATTTTATTTTATTTTAAATTATTTTGTTTTATTTTATTTTATTTTATTTTATTTTATTTTATTTTATTTTATTTTATTTTATTTTATTTTATTTTATTTTATTTTATTTTATTTTATTTTATTTTATTTTATTTTATTTTATTTTATTTTATTTTATTTTATTTTATTTTATTTTATTTTATTTTATTTTATTTTATTTTATTTTATTTTATTTTATTTTATTTTATTTTATTTTATTTTATTTTATTTTATTTTATTTTATTTTATTTTATTTTATTTTATTTTATTTTATTTTATTTTATTTTATTTTATTTTATTTTATTTTATTTTATTTTATTTTATTTTATTTTATTTTATTTTATTTTATTTTATTTTATTTTATTTTATTTTATTTTATTTTATTTTATTTTATTTTATTTTATTTTATTTTATTTTATTTTATTTTATTTTATTTTATTTTATTTTATTTTATTTTATTTTATTTTATTTTATTTTATTTTATTTTATTTTATTTTATTTTATTTTATTTTATTTTATTTTATTTTATTTTATTTTATTTTATTTTATTTTATTTTATTTTATTTTATTTTATTTTATTTTATTTTATTTTATTTTATTTTATTTTATTTTATTTTATTTTATTTTATTTTATTTTATTTTATTTTATTTTATTTTATTTTATTTTATTTTATTTTATTTTATTTTATTTTATTTTATTTTATTTTATTTTATTTTATTTTATTTTATTTTATTTTATTTTATTTTATTTTATTTTATTTTATTTTATTTTATTTTATTTTATTTTATTTTATTTTATTTTATTTTATTTTATTTTATTTTATTGTATTTTATTTTATTTTATTTTATTTTATTTTATTTCATTTTTTTATTTTATTTTATTTTGTTTTATTTTATTTTTTTTTAATTTTATTTTATTTTAATTTATTTTATTATATTTTATTTTATTTTATTTTATTTTATTTTATTTTATTTTATTTTATTTTATTTTATTTTATTTTATTTTATTTTATTTTATTTTATTTTATTTTATTTTATTTTATTTTATTTTATTTTATTTTATTTTATTTTATTTTATTTTATTTTATTTTATTTTATTTTATTTTATTTTATTTTATTTTATTTTATTTTATTTTATTTTTTTTTTTATTTTATTTTATTTTATTTTATTTTATTTTATTTTATTTTATTTTATTTTATTTTATTTTATTTTATTTTATTTTATTTTATTTTATTTTATTTTATTTTATTTTATTTTATTTTATTTTATTTTATTTTATTTTATTTTATTTTATTTTATTTTATTTTATTTTATTTTATTTTATTTTATTTTATTTTATTTTATTTTATTTTATTTTATTTTATTTTATTTTATTTTATTTTATTTTATTTTATTTTATTTTATTTTATTTTATTTTATTTTATTTTATTTTATTTTATTATATTTTAGTACCTGGGTGACCGAGCTTGCTCGGTGCTATCAATTTAGTGCTAACTTTACTTACCAAACTTGTGAGGATGTGTTACACTGTCCTTTATATGTGGGAAGATTATTAAAATTTTGTAATTTTCGTAACCGTAATGGACTTTTTCCGGACAACCATACTTGAAAATATTTTAGTTGGAATGTCAGCAAAAATACCTTTCATTTGATACCCATATTGGCATATCTAGCTCCATAAATAAAAAAATTAAATAGGTGGCAACCCTGTAATACAAATATACTGCGATAAGGTGACAACCCTAGATGGCAACTGTACTTAGAAATATTTTAGTTGATATGTCGCCGGAAATACCTCTACTTTGATACCGATATTCGCATATTTTACTCAATATTAAAAAAAAAAAAAATTAGATAGGTTGCCACCCTTAAAAGCCCTCCAAGTGGCAACACCTAAGTGGATAGTCTTAGAATCAGGCATGCTATCACTGTGCCAAATTTCATCCAAATCGGTCAAGCGGTTCTCGAGATAGTACCGGATATAGAAATATAGTGCGGGCAACCCTAGGTGACAAACCTACTTGGAAGTATTTTAGTTGATATGTCGCCGAAAATACCTATCATATGATACCCATATTGTCATATCTCGCTCCATAATTAAAAAAAATGGGATAGGTGGCAACCCTGTAAACCGCCCCAAGTGGCAACCCTAAAGTGGGTAGTCTTAGAATCCATCATACTATCTTTGTGCCAAATTTCATCCCAATCGGTCAAGCGGTTCTCGAGATAGTCCGAACATACAAATATACAAATATACAAGATTAACTCGTTTAAAGATATTAGAGTACCTGGGTGACCGAGCTTGCTCGGTGCTATCAATTTAGCGCTAAATTTACTTACCCAAAATGATCCCAAAATGACCCTAAAATAATCCTAAAATAATCCAAAAATGATCCCAAAAAGACCCTTAAATGTTCCCAAAATGATCCGAAATTGAACCCAAAACGACCCAAAAATGATCCGAAAATGAACCTAAAATTATTCCAAATTGGTCCAAAAATAATTCCCAAATTACCCCAAAAACACCCTTAAATGCACACTAAACGATCCAAAAAATACACCAAAATGATCCCAAATATATTCTAAAATAATCCTAAAACCACCCCAAAAAGACCCTCAAATGTTCCCAAAGTAACCCAAAAATTATCCCAAAATGATACAAAAATTATCCAAAAATGGCTCCAAAATGAACCGAAAATTACCCAAAATTGTACCAAATTAATCCGAAATTGAACCCAAAATGATCTCAAGCAAGCCCCAAAATTATCCCAAAGTGATGTTCTCAAAATAATCCTAAAATATCCAAATATGATCCCAAAATACAAAATACAATTACAATACGGTAAAATGGTAACCCTGGGTGGCAACCCTACTTGAAAATATTTTAGCTGGTATGTCGGCGACAATACCTTTACTTTGATACCCAAAACTACCCAAAAATGATCCAAAAATGACCCTAAAATGATCCCAAATTGGTCCAAAAATAATTCACAAATTACCCCAAAAACACCCTTAAATGTACCCTAAACGATTCGAAGATTACCACAAAATTATTCAAAAATGATCCCAAAATAATCCTTGAATAGTCCCTCAGATGTTCCCAAACAACCCAAAAATTATCCCAAATGATGACGTGGCAACCCCCAAATTGATAGTCTTAGAATCAATCATACTATCTACATACCAAATTTCATCCAAATCGGTCAAGCGGTTCTCGAGATAGTACGGGATATAGAAATATATTGTGGTAAGGTGGCAACCCTAAGTGGCAACCCTACTTTAAAATATTTTAGTTGGTATCTCGCCGAAAATACCTTTCATATGATACCCATATTGGCATATCTTGCTCCATAATTAAAAAAAAAGGGATAGGTGGCAACCCTGTAAACCGCCCCAAGTGGCAACCCTAAAGTGGGTAGTCTTAAAATCGATCATACTATCTTTGTGCCAAATTTCATCCCAATCGGTCAAGCGGTTCTCGAGATAGTCCGAACATACAAAAATACAAATATACAAGATTAACTCGTTTAAAGATATTAGATTTTATTTTATTTTATTTTATTTCATTTTATTTTATGTTATTTTATTTTATTTTATTTTATTTTATTTTTTTTATTTTATTTTATTTTATTTTATTTTATTTTATTTTATTTTATTTTATTTTTTTTATTTTATTTTATTTTATTTTTTTTATTTTATTTTATTTTATTTTATTTTATTTTATGTTATTTTATTTTATATTATTTTATTTCTCTACTAATTATCCTTTTTTTCTTTGAATCTTTAACAGGGAAGTAACAACAGTCAAATATTGTACAATATATCCGCTGCCTCTGAGAGCCTTCTAAATAGCATCACTATTTCATATCAACGCGTTGATGACACCGAACGTGTTTGTACTGCTGATGCCCGAAATATTTATCTTACAGGTTTATCTACAAGTACAACAAATCTGAATAATTGCTTGATTGGAACTTGGATGCCACCAAGTCCAGCTGATGCACAAACACCTGCCACAACCGCCACTCCAGCCACAACTGCCACTCCAGCCACAACTGCCACTCCAGCCACAACTGCCACTCCAGCCACAACTGCCACTCCAACCACGACTGCCACACCTGCTACAGAAGCCAGTACGCCCACAACACCGGCAGTACAAACAACGGAATCGACGACGGTCACAGAAACCACACCTGTTACACCTGCCCCATCTGCTCCAGAAGTCGCCAAAGACGTCCCACAAAGGGCCTTTCCTGAAGAAGATATTTATCGTTCTATTAATAGAGTGTGGAACAATATCCGTCGCCTTTAGATAAACATCAATTAAAAGTGTTTAACTTGTAAATTTCAGTAAAAATTTTAAATTAAAATTTTTATTGGCAATCTAAATATAAAATCAATTAAAACAGTTATTTATTTAAAATTGGGCTTTAAAATTGGTTTATAATTCTTATTGGTTAATTATCATTGATCTCAAACTCGTCATCAATCATAAAATTCTGATTTTTCAAGTCCTCACGTTCTTTGCTTTTACGAAGCCACATTCGTCTTCGAATAACTTTGAGATAGCTTCTCAATCCTGACGGAGCTGTGGTTCTAAAATTGGTAGATATGATTATAATCAGTACCCGGGTGACCGAGCTTGCTCGGTGCTATCAATTTAGCGCTAACTTTACTTACACAAAATGATCCCGAAATGACCAAAAAATAATCCTAAAATGATCCCAAAAAGACCCTTAAATGTTCCCAAATTTATACGAAATTGAACCAAAAATGTTCATACCCTAAAGTGATCCCAAAATGATCCAAAAACGTTCCCAAAATAATCCAAAAAAATAATCTGAAAACGACCCAAAAAGACACTCAAAAGCTCCTAAAATGACCCAAAAGTTATCCCAAAATGATCCAAAAATGATCCCAAAATGATCCGAAAATTCTCCCAAATGTGTCCCAAATTAATCCAAAATTGAACCCAAAATGATCTCAAAATAGCCCCAAAATGATTCCAAAGTGACTCCTAAAGGATCTCAAAATGATCCTAAAATAAGCCAAATATGATCCCAAAAATTTGCAATATAAATACAATACGGTAAAATGTCGGCGAAAATACCTTTCATTTGATACCCATATTGGCATATCTAACTCCATAATTTAAAAAACCTGAGATAGGTGGGAACCCTGGGTCAAGCGTTTCCCGAGATAGTCTGGATATACAAATATACAAATCTCTACATATAATAAAATTGTAACAGGTCGATGTCTGTACATGGCAGATATCAACAAAAAATTGATTGGGATTATTAAGCGAGTAGAATCCAAATCGAACATTTTAAAAATTTTTGTGTGTCTGTCTGTCCGTATGTTTGTGGCCGTATCACTCTGAAAGTAATAAATGGAATTTAATGAAACTTTTTTCGTTGAATTGATCGACGCTCAACTTAAAATTTACGATATTACTTTTTTCGATATCTCAACCGATTTTGGAGTTATCGCCCAATATGTGGACCACGTCTGTCTGTACGTTTGTGGTCGTAACATTCTAAAAGTACTGAATGGAATTGAATCATAGACGCTCAGCTTAAAGTTCAAGATATTATTTTTTGCGATATCTCAACGGGTGCAAAATATCTTTTAAGGATTTTTTAAGGATCGGTTTCCACAATAAACCTACTCCATAGGAGCCGGGGTTACTCTTGATTTTATTTGTTCGATATGGGTATCAAATGAAAAGTGTTAATGAAAGTTTATGAAAGCGTGATATGAAAGCGTTGGATAAAGGTGCGTCCTAAACGGATGGCCGATCATAACCAAATGTGGAACACAATCTGTAAACCTGCTATGGGTGGTCATGGTAAAAGTCATTTTAATTTTTTAATGGAGAAAAGAGGGGTGCCACCTCTCAAGAAAAAGGAATTGTTCATGGTATATATCTTGAAAGTATTCATGCTACATAACCGAAATTCGGTACGAAGTTATACGAAAGAAGGACGATAAGGGAAAAGTGGATTCCATATCCATGGGTATAAACTAGTTAATTTCCGCAAATTATTTTTATTTAATTACAGTACTTGGGTGACCGGGCTTGCTCGGTGCTATCAATTTGGCACTAACTTGACTTACCAAAAACAGTCCTAAAATGACTAAAATAATCCCAAAATAATCCTAAAATGATTCCTAAACGACCCTATAAAGACCCTTAAATGTTCCAAAAATGATCCGAAATTGAACCCAAAATGACCCAAAAATAATTTCAAAATTATTCAAATTTGAACCCAAAATGACCCAAAAATTATCGCAAAATGATCCCAAAATGGTCCCAAAATGACTCCAAAATGATTCCAAAATGATCTAAAACTAGCCCCAAAATTATGCAAAAGTGACCACTAAATGATACAAATATGATCCCAAATATATACAATACAAATACAATACGGTAAAATGGTAACTCTGGACGGCAACCCTACTTGACAATATTTTAGTTGGTATGTCGGCGAAAATATCTTTCATTTGATACAAATATTGGCATATCTCGCTCCATAATTAAAAAAAAAAATTGAGATATGTGGCAACCCTATTTACAACCCAAGTGGCAACCCCCAAGTGAATAGTCATAGAATCAATCATACTATCATCCAAATCGGCCAAGCTGTTCTCGAGATAGTACCGGATATACAAAAACACTTCGGTAAGGTGGCAACTCTACTTGAAAATATTTTAGTTGGTATGTCGCCGAGAAAAGCTTACGTTTGATACCCATATTGGCATATCTGGCTCCATAATAAAAAAACAAATTGAAATAGTTGGCAACGCTGTAAACTGTCCCAAGTGGCAATCCCCTAGTGCATAGTTTTATAATCAATCATACTAACTATTTGCCAAATTTCACTCAAATCGGTGAAGCTGTTCTCGAGATAGTACCGGATATACAAATATACTTCGGTAAGTTGGCAACCCTAGGTGATAACCCTACTTGAAATTATTTTAGTTGGTATGTCGCCGAAAATACCTTTCATTTGATACCCATATTGGCATATCTTGCTGCATAATTAAAAAAAATTAAGCTAGGTGGCAACCCTGTACACCCTCCAAGTGGCGACCCCTAAGTGGATAGTCTTAGAATCAATCATACTAATTTCATCCCAATCGGTCTTACAGTTTCCGAAATAGTACCGGATATACATATACACTGCTATAAGGCGGCAACCCGCGGTGGCAACCCCTCCTTGAAAATATTTAAGTTGACATCTCAAATTTCGATAGCTTGGCTGTTACGATACAATCGCAATCATAGCTCGATATCTAAAAAGTCCAAATTTTAAAATGTATTATTTGTTCCATGTCATTATTTGACTACAACTGTAGGTGCAAGCTTTTTTTTATTCAAAAAGCTCTATGCCAATTAAAAACACTCTTAATATTGAGTACTAAACTTTCCGATAACTCTTATCTGTCACTCAATTTTTTAACGTCCATACTTTCTATTCATTCAAAAGAGAAACTTTGCTATCAGCATGGTATGTGAAAAGAAAAATAATAAAATATAATAACCAATAATTTACTACTTATCAGTATTTACCTACATACATAAATGACTAAGTAGGCAAAACTTTTATCAGTATAACTTGTTTACGTACATATGTGCTACCTCTTGCCTGATTTTGCCTGCGAAGACACGGTAACAGTTGCAAAGTACATACATATATACAATTTTTAGAAAGACAATAAAGAATTTGGAGGTCAAAAGTTTATTGTAAAATAAGCAATTACTTTAAAGTGGCTTATTAACGATATGATTAACTTAAGAAGTAGAAAAAGAAAACTTGTTTGAAATTTCCAAAATAATTTACTAATGTACATTAAATTCAATTAGTATCTACGTGAACATATCGCCGCTCCCAACGAAGACTAACACGGTTCAGTTATCTGCGTGGAAAACTAGCACACTTCGATCTCTGCGTCGAAGACTAACACATATGACTATATTTTTGCGTAATTTTGACTATCAGGGCAATTCTAAATAAATTTTTGCACGGAGTTTGTTCCTCTCCCAAAAGTTACCCACAAATTCAAAGACTTAAACAAAATTTAAAATTCGCCATATCATGTCCACTGTCAAAACAGACTAGTTCCAAAACTTGAAATTTTCCCTTGAGAAAGGAAATGAAGGAGTTTTTCCAAAGTAATACAAAATTCGTACAGAATGTAATTAAATTATGGAGGGAGCATTTCTCCTCACTGCTAAATTGCGAGGGAGACGTCGAACCCGATACCCCAATCCATGACGATGGAAAAGTCGTCCCACCACCTGACTATGATGAAGTGAGGATAGCTATATCCCGGCTCAAAAACAACAAATCGCCTGGGAAAGACGGACTACCCGCCGAGTTGTTCAAACACGGAGGCGAAGAGCTGGTAAAAAGCATGCATCAACTCTTATGCAGAATATGGTCAGATGAGTGCATGCCTCCAGATTGGAATTTAAGTGTGCTCTGCCCAATCCACAAGAAAGGCGATCCCGCTAACCCCACCAACTACCGCGGAATCAGTCTTCTTAATATCGCATATAAGGTTCTTTCTAGCGTAGTGTGTGAAAGACTGAAGCACATCGTAGACAAACTGATTGGACCTTATCAGTGTGGCTTTAGACCTGGTAAGTCTACCATCGACCAGATTTTCACGATACGCCAAATCCTGGAGGAGACCTATGATAAAAGAATCGACACTCACCATCTCTTTGTCGATTGAAAGCCGCTTTTGACAGCGCAAAAAGGAGTTGCCCGTATGCCGCCATGTCTGAATTTAACTTCCCTGCAAAGCTTATACGGCTTTGCCAAATGACGTTGAGCAAAACCAACAGCTCCGTCAGAATCGAGAAGGACCTCTCTGAGCCATTTGAAACCAAACGAGGCTTCAGACAGGGCGACTCCCTTTCGTGCGATTTCTTCAACCTGATGCTGGAGAAGATAATTCGTGCAGCAGAGCTAAACCGCAATGGTACAATCTTTTACAAGAGCGTGCAATTGCTGGCGTATGCCGATGATATTGATATCATTGGCCTTAACAGCCGCGCCGTAAGCGCTGCTTTCTCTGGGTTGGATAAGGTAGCGAAAAAAGTGGGTATTGCGGTGAACGAGGACAAGACGAAGTATCTGCTGTCATCAAAGAAAGAATCGGCGCACCTGCGCCTTGGCAGCCAAGTCACCGTTGATAGCTACAAGTTTGAAACGGTGAGAGACTTCATCTATTTGGGAACCAGCATTAACACCGAAAATAATATCAGTCTAGAAATCCAACGGAGAATCACTCTTGCCAACAAGTCCTCTCTCGACAAACAAAGATCACGCTCTATAAGTCTCTCATCATACCAGTCCTGATGTACGGCTCGGAATCATGGACAGGATCAAGAGAAGATGAGATGGCCCTTGGAGTATTTGAGAGAAAAGTTCTCCGGAAGATTTATGGTCCTTTCCGTGATGCCAACGGCGAGTATCGAAGGAAATTTAACGATGTGCTGTACGAGCTTTACGCTGACCTGACCATATGTCAGCGGATTAAACCCCAAAGGCTCCGCTGGCTGGGCCATGTTATGCGAATGGACAAAGAAGCACCAGCACAGAAAGTTTTCCTATCAACACCCTAATTCGGCAGCAGAGGAAGGGGGAGACCTCGACTGAGATGGAAACAACAGGTGGAGGATGACTTGAACTCCATTATTTTTGGCCTAATTTTTACTGTAATTTTTGTGTAACTTTTGCTATATTTTTACTGTAATTATACCTTTCATGAACATGAAATGGTATTATAACTTTGGTCCGATGTTTGTAAATATGAGAAGAAGAAGAGATAGACCCATCAATAAGTATACCGAAATGATCAGGATGACGATAGTTGATAAGTTGATTTAGCCATGTCCGTCTGCCCGTCTGTCCGTCTGTCTGTTTGAACGCAAACTAGTCCATCAGTTTTTGAGATATTTGGCTGAAATTTGGTATGCGGCCACCATTTGCCAATATAGGAATCATTTGTCGGAACCAGTAAGATCGGACCGATATTACATATAGCTCCCATAAAAGCGATTATTCCGATAAACGGATTTTGGGTTATAACTCCTGTAATTAAACACGTAGGAACTTGAAATTTTGGAGGCGTCGCTATTTTTATATGTAAAATATCGCTGTTGAAAATCATTGAGATGGGATAAATATTTCACATAGCCCCCATACAATCGATTTTTCCGATAAACGGATTTTGGTAGATAACTCCTGCAATTAAATAGGTAGAAATGTGAAATTTTGGAAGCGTCGCTATTTTTATATGTGAAATATCGATGTTGAAAATCATTGAGATGGGATAAATATTTCACATAGCTCCCATACAATTCATTATTCCGATAAGCGGATTTTGGGCTATAACTCCTGTAATTAAACACGTAGGAACGTGAAATTTTGGAAGTATCGCTATTTTTATATGTGAAATATCGATGTTGAAAATCATCGAGATTGGATAAATATTTCACATAGCCCCCATACAATCGATTGTTCCGATAAAGGGATTTTGATAGATAACTCCTGTAATTAAATAGGTAGAAACGTGAAATTTTGGAAGCGTCGCTATTTTTATATGTGAAATATCGCTGTAGAAAACCATTGAGATGGGATAAATATTTCACATAGCCCTCATACAATCGATTGTTCCGATAAACGGATTTTGGTAGATAACTCCTGCAATTAAACACGTAGGAACTTGAAATTTTGGAAGCGTCGCTATTTTTATATGTGAAATATCGATATTGAAAATCATCGAGATGGGATAAATATTTCACATAGCCCCCATACAATCGATTGTTCCGATAAAGGGATTTTGGTAGATAACTCCTGCAATTAAACACGTAGGAACTTGAAATTTTGGAAGCGTCGCTATTTTTATATGTAAAATATCGCTGTTGAAAATCATTGAGATGGGATAAATATTTCACATAGCCCCCATACAATCGATTTTTCCGATAAACGGATTTTGGTAGATAACTCCTGCAATTAAACACGTAGGAACTTGAAATTTTGGAAGCGTCGCTATTTTTATATGTGAAATATCGATGTTGAAAATCATCGAGATTGGATAAATATTTCACATAGCCCCCATACAATCGATTGTTCCGATAAACGGATTTTGGTAGATAACTCCTGCAATTAAACACGTAGGAACTTGAAATTTTGGAAGCGTCGCTATTTTTATATGTGAAATATCGATGTTGAAAATCATCGAGATTGGATAAATATTTCACATAGCCCCCATACAATCGATTGTTCCGATAAAGGGATTTTGGTAGATAACTCCTGTAATTAGATAGGTAGGAACGTGAAATTTCATAACTATTGCTATTTTAGAAAGTGGAATGTCGATGTTAAAAATCAATGAGATTGGACCAACAGAACACATCGCCCCCATATAATCGACAGTTCCGATAATTTCGGTATGAGCTAAAGTTAAATTCACACAGGCTGTACTGGGATTAAACAGTGAAAATCGTGACGCTTATTCATGAAAGGCATTTAGCTTTCCTTACTTGTTTTGTGTAACTTTTACTATATTTTTACTGTAATTTTTGTGTTAATTTTACTATCATTTTTGTATAATTTTTTCTTTTCTTTTGCGTAACTTTTACATTATTTTTTACGTAACTTTTACTGTTTTTTCCGCGTAATTTTTACTGTAGTTCTTGCTTAATTTCTTTTTTTATTTTCGTGTGTAATTTTTACCATATTTTTTTATGTGAATTACTCTGAAAAATTTGACCTTTTCGTACTCGGGGGAGGAGAGAGGGGGGGAGGGGGGGGGGGGGGGAGACGGGGGGGGAGGTGAACCTGAAAATCAACCCCGTGAATCCACCCCTGACTAATATACAAAAATGAAATGCTTCTGTTTTTTTTCTTTATTTCAAAAAAAAACTTCGTTAAAGAAAGAATTAATTAAAAATAAAAAAAACAACAGTGTTTTCTGAATACACACAAATAAAAATAATAATTTTGGAAAATTGTCTTAACTAATATTCAGTCTCAAAAAATATAATTAAAAACAGTTTATTGACCTGAACTCGAATATAAACACCGGGAGAGCTTCATATAAGCACTCGAAGTGGAATTTACATATTTTCTCTGGACAACGATGATACACTGCAAAATCTTCTTTTCAGCTTCCTGATACTTATTTTCCAATTCCAAAATGGCTGAAGTCGAGTTTAAATAAACTTGTAATATTGTATTGGTATTGGCATATGACTATTGAAGGTAAAAAAAAAATTATTATTATCAAACAAATATTTAGTAGGTCACTAAGAGCCAACAGCGAGAAAGCAGGCACTAGACTTTGCGATACATACGGGATCTCCAATATCATTTAATTCTTTCTCTCTTTTTTGCCTTCCTAAGCCTACAAGCATCAAACACACACTTTTCAGTGTTGCACACTGTAAACACTTACATTTCTTGAATTGCAACGAAAAAATTCCAAATCATTTTCAATATGTGAACATTCGTCGGAAGCTCTGCACATATCATCCATAGCCAGCGTGACATCTTTGCGCACCGACTGTTGCCTAACGACAGCTTTTGTATGGCTTACATTGCCCAAATCATGACATTTGCGATATGCTGTCGCATAGGTGTTGCCCGCCTCGTGGCTTTCCTGCAAATATCTCTCGAAGCAATCATGGGCAGCTGATGTTTCAGTAGCAGCATCACGACCACTGCCAACACTCACACCACTATCAACATTGGCATTTCCATTAACTTTGATAACGTCTACGCCAGCTATTTGTGCATCCAGTAGCGCAGCCGGTGACTTAGTGTGACGACATTCGACTAACCACAAAAGGAGCAACAACAACACTAAGTGCCTTAACCGTGACATTTGTTGAGCCATTGTTGATTGGTAAGGCACACATAAGCAACGCAACATATGCACTCATGCATTCAGGACATGGTACAGCGAGTAAACAGCTACAACAACAATAACAGTAACTTGACAATGCTAGCGATTCTATTCGTAATTGTTGGTAAATTGCAAGCGTTTCAGCTTGATTCATCTGCAATGTATACTCTCACACTCTAGTTGCCGCCATATGCGCTGTCATGTGAACATTTATGTATGTATGTATGTTGTTATGCGTTTAATGTACACATGTACTTGTCAGCATTGACTTCAATGTGTGCCACAAAACAAACAGATGAATGAGTAATTCAACCGACAAGCCCGAAAATGTTGAATAGACCAATCGTTATAGCCAGTCAGGCAATAATTGTGGTGTATGTTACAAGCGCAAGGCGTTCTGGACGACTGATTGTTGGGACGCTACCCACACAAGGTAAATCATTTTGCTTCGTTCAAAAATGCAGCTACAAACTGTTAATCTATTTGGTATCTACATAGATTAGAGTGGGCAAGAAAAAATGATTTTCGTTTTTTGCATGGACATGCTGAAGGTTTTACAAAAAAGGTAGTATAAACATTTTTTCAATCAAGTGACCATTATAAATTTTAGTGAGGTTGAAAATGTTCTAAAGATGGGTGCAAAAGCTTTTCCCGAAAATGAAAACGGCGATGAGGCACGCTCGTCATTAACATAAAAAACTTATTTTTGGCCATGATACTAAATTTTTGACTGGGAATTCGATTTTCTGTATGCCGTTTGAAAAAAAAGAACCTCGATTTTATTTGGACCACCCTAATATAGACATGCACACCTTATCATAATTGATATACTACTCAAGCATTTGTAAACAAATTAATTATATTTTTATACCCAATGCTTATTTTGTGACTTTCCTTTTGACTTGCAGAATATGTTTAGGACGGTTTTCACAGATAATAAAATTGGTTTTTATAATGTTGCTAGTTTTAAGGAAGAGTATCTGGCTGACCGAGCTTGCTCGGTGCAATCAATTTAGCGCTAACTTTACTTATCCAAAATGATCCAAAAATGACCCTAAAGTAATCCAAAAATAATCCTAAAATGATCCCAAAACGACCCCAAAAGGCCCTTAAATGTTCCCAAAACGACCCAAAATGGATCCCAAAATAACCCCAAAATGACCCTAAAATGACACCAAAATGATCCGAAAATGATTCCAAAATGGCCCCAAAATGATTCCAAAATGACCCAAAAAAAACCATTAATTATCCAAAAATGATTCCAAAATGACCTTAAAATAATCCAAAAGTAATAATAAAAAATTCCAAAACGACCCTAAAAAGACCTTCAAATGTTCCAAAAACAATCCAAAATTGAACCTAAAATGACAAAAAATTATCCCAAAATGATTCAAAATTATCCGAAAATGACCCCAACATTGTTCCAAATTAATCCACAATTGAACCCAAAATGATCTCAAAATAGCCCCAAAATTATACCCAAGTGACCCTGAAATGATCTCAAACTGATCCTAAAATAATCTAAATATAAATCCAAATACCTTTCATTTGATACCCATATTAGCATATCTCGCCCCATAATTTAAAAAAAAATTGAGATAGGTGGCAATCCTGTACATAATCCAAGTAGAATGCCTTCAAAGTGGATAGTCTTAGAATCAATCATAACATCTCTATGCCGAATTTCCTCCTAATCGGTCAAGCGGTTCCCGATATAGTCTGGATATACAAATATACTGCGGTAAGGTGGCAAACCTAGGTGACAACCCTACTTTAAAATAATCTAGTTGGCATGACGCTGAAAATACCTTTCATTTGCTACCCATATTGGTATATTTTTCTACAAAATTAAAAAAAAAATTTTAAAATTTCGAAGCTTTAGCAATAATTTTCCTGAAAAATGTTTCGAGAATGGGTTTAGCAAAACTATCGGTTTCGGTACGTTTACAACATCGAGAAAGTTAGGCCCCAATTACGTAAACTTTTATGGAGCTTTGACAAATTCCCGCCTCGGTTTTGAGCATTTGTCAAAATCTCGCTTAGCTTTACGTGCCACAAACTTTGTATGAAAGTGGAACCTGCAAACAGTATCAAAAAGATTATTTTTTTGTGCTGCAATTGAACTACTAATGGATTTTGTTTCGGTACCGTTTCACTATCGATACAGTAGATACCTAAAACAGTATCGAAAACGGGTCGAGAATGTTTACGCTTATTATGAGTAAAATTTAATTGAAATCATCTGCCTGAGCTGACCTCACTTCTCCTTTCTTTTGACCTTGGACAGTAAAGACAAGTGTTTGTACTATCATATTCAGCCTTCCAAAGACCTAAATAACATTTACTTGTCGACTTATGGACCTCGAAAAATTAGCAAAAAGTCGACTTTCGTCAAAAGTTGTGCAATAAAATCTGCTCGTGCTGGTCTACTATAAATCGGCGATAGTGAACCGCTATTGTGTGATAAAGAAAAACGTTCAAGTTTTCAGAATCATGTAGTTTGATGTAAATATTGCTTCCAATTGCAGAGTTACAGAGTTTCAAAAAATAGGTTTGACGTCTACACTTCTAGTTGGAGTTTAGTAAGCGCTAATTGGATTTTAGAATTGTCAATTGGATTTCAGAAAGGGTCAATTGGATTTTAGAAAAGTTGGATTTTTTTCGGTTTTTTTAAATCAAATTGACGCTTTCTAAAATCCAATTAACTTTTCTAAAATCCAACTGACGCTTTCCAAAATCCAATTGAAGCTTTCTAAAATACAACTTGAAATTGTGTAGTTGGTAACAGTCGACCCCATAAATGTGAAAATTGATCTTGCACCGAGTGACCCGATTTTCTGGGGCTAGCTTTTAGACCATTTTGATTTTGAAACAATAAATTTTTGTTTTTATGACCGTCCATGTATAATACTCTAAAATTGAGTAACATGACATAAAAACCGAAATTCCTAATTTAAATTTATATTTTTATAATGTTTTTGTTTCTCCCCCAAAATTTGAAAAAAAGTGGACTTAGCACCTTTGCGACCTAAGCCGTAATCGTTTAAGTCGACTTAGCACTTTAGACCAATCGAAATTTCTTCTGGTGATTTTTAAAATCACAAACTCGGAATTTTGCATGATTTTGAAAAAATTTTACTCAACATTTTTCCTATTTTTATCGTCTACCGTCTGTTACCTTTTCTATTCGTATTTATATTCCTTAAACTTTTATATTCCACTACCTCTTCCTCTACATCTTCCTCTACGCTTTTCCCGTTTTTTATTTTTCCCTATATACCGAATAATAGACAGTCACCTCCGCCATTCACTTAAGATGACCAACCTCATCCAGGTAATGTAACGTTCACTTCTTAGGTAGCAAAAAGTGAATATTCCGGAGATACTCAATACTTTTTAAGTCGATGAGCTGTTGAATGACATTCAAAATGTTTGTTGGGTTGTAACACTTTTCCTCCAATTATACCGTTATTATAAAAAAAAAAAACAAAGTATACCTTTAGGAGCTTGAAATTGTTTATTGCTGAAGAGCTTTTCTTACACATGCATACAACTAAATATTTTCGCAATTACGTTTTTATATTTTCTCTTTCATTAATAGCCACACCCCTATTTTGCTTTAACCAAGCATTCAACAGCGAAGTTAGATCCGAGGGATTGCTTGATTTAGCGTTCCTCTGTTCCTGCAAAAAATTAATGCCTTGAAATTCTGGTGCTGTTGTTGTGGGCGGAGCAACTGTAGGTGGTGGTCCGAATACTAAGCACTGATCGAGAGCATCATAAATACGCGCCGAACGTTCGAAATATGCGCGCTCACTAGCATTCGTACATCTGTAGAGATCGATTTCCAGATTGGCGATTTGTTGACGTATGATAGATGCCGCATCGGAAGCATTATTCGAAACGGTGTATATGATTGATAGTGTGTTGGTGGACTGAAAGTATGTGGGAAGAAGAAAAATAAGAATGAGTTGGATATTAGTTTGATTGCGATTTCGTTTAATTTGGTTACAATTTCAGGACCCTTTCGGTATCACTTTAAGACCACTTAAGGATCATTGCAGAAATTTTTCGTGATTATTTAAGTGATCATTTCATAACTGTTTCAGGATCATTTCGTGACTTTTTCGGGGCCATTTCGGAAGTTTTGTAGAATTGTTTCTGAGCTAGTTTCGGGATTGTTTTCGAGATATTTTCCGCAATTTTCAAGATATTTTCGGACATATTTATTACAAAAAATATCAAAATAAAGTTAAGAAATGATCTCGAAAAGTTTCTGAAACTATGCCGATTGGTCCTGAAGTTATACCAAGAAGGTCCCTACATGAACCCGATTATAACAAAGTAGTCCATACAAGATCACTTAATATCATTATTCTGTGTGTATCTCTGCTCTACAACTAATAAACCCAAGTCTTCACCCGTACTCACCAATGCACTGAAACAATCAATAGATGTCAAGGGATCGCTAATGGCATCACAGCTCTGTATATAATTGCAAACACCTGCTGCATCGGTTGAGAGATTCTTCTGTTCTTGACTAGCGTTCTCGAGCACAATATTTCTTGCATCCTCTGCCGCATCCACACACTTTTGATACTCTTCAGCCCATTGATCTGATGAGGCTTGCAGTAATGGTAAATATATGCTGAAACATTCCATGGACGCTGCAGAGGCAGCAGCTCTTGGTCGTTGAAGTAGAAAATTGGCCAATGAAGAATCGGCACGGGCGGCGATGTGGGTGTTTGTTGCGAAGTCAGCAGTGCACTGTTAATGGTAGAGAAAACAAGTTTAGCGATCCTTAGGTATTTAAAATTTTTTTTTTTTTTATTACGAACCACTGTGGCTAACACTGCGCTTATTATGAAAATCACGAGTTTGAACATTTTTTCTAAGTTTTGATTGCTTGCTAAAATATGAGATCTTATATATTGGTCTCATGCACCAGTCAATGATATGCTTATTGATTGGTGTGATAAACGTTTGCTGTTTTGCGTTTAACTGAATTTTTAGAAATGCTACAATGATTTTTATATTATTTGCATGTAATGCCCTTTTTTTAGGAGTTTCTTATCGGAAGCGTCGATACTACTCAAGTATACCCACTACAGCCAATTTAACATCTGATGTTTACTAGCTTTTGATAAAATGTATGCATACATTCACTGGTGGGTCTAGTGGGGGACGAGAAAGGAGTATAAGGCCCTGGCATTCTTATGATGCTGTATCTCTTGGCGATAATGTAGTTGTTTTAATTTATTGCAATTTTTTTAAATTAATTTTATTTACTTTTATTTTAATTTTCTTTATTTTTTATATTATTTCATTTTTGTATTTTCTTTTATTTAAATATTATTTGAGTTTTTGTTATATGTTATTTTTTTAATTTAATTTTTGTAATTTAATTTTTTTTATTTTATTTTATTAATTTTTTATATTATTTCATTTTTTTATTTACTTTTATTTCAATTTCATTTGATTTTTTATTATATTTTATTTTTTTAATTTTATATTATTTTATTTTTTTATTTGTTTTATTTACTTTTTATTTTATTTTATTTTATTTTATTTTATTTTATTTTATTTTATTTTATTTTATTTTATTTTATTTTATTTTATTTTATTTTATTTTATTTTATTTAATTTTATTTTATTTTATTTTATTTTATTTTATTTTATTTTATTTTATTTTATTTTATTTTATTTTATTTTATTTTATTTTATTTTATTTTATTTTATTTTATTTTATTTTATTTTATTTTATTTTATTTTATTTTATTTTATTTTACTTTTATTTTATTTTATTTTATTTTATTTTATTTTATTTTATTTTATTTTATTTTATTTTACTTTTATTTTATTTTATTTTATTTTACTTTTATTTTATTTTATTTTACTTTTATTTTATTTTATTTTATTTTATTTTATTTTATTTTATTTTATTTTATTTTATTTTATTTTATTTTATTTTATTTTATTTTATTTTATTTTATTTTATTTTATTTTATTTTATTTTATTTTATTTTATTTTATTTTATTTTATTTATTTTATTTTATTTTATTTTATTTTATTTTATTTTATTTTATTTTATTTTATTTTATTTTATTTTATTTTATTTTATTTTATTTTATTTTATTTTTATTTTATTTTATTTTATTTTATTTTATTTTATTTTATTTTATTTTATTTTATTTTATTTTATTTTATTTTATTTATTTTATTTTATTTTATTTTATTTTATTTTATTTTATTTTATTTTATTTTTATTTTATTTTATTTTATTTTATTTTATTTTTATTTTATTTTATTTTATTTTATTTTATTTTATTTTATTTTATTTTATTTTATTTTATTTTATTTTATTTTATTTTATTTTATTTTATTTTATTTTATTTTATTTTATTTTATTTATTTTATTTTATTTTATTTTATTTTATTTTATTTTATTTTATTTTATTTTATTTTATTTTATTTTATTTTATTTTATTTTATTTTATTTTATTTTATTTTATTTTATTTTATTTTGTTTTAAATTTTTTTTTAGTTGTTTTATTTCATTATATTTTTTAATTAATTTTATTTAATTTAATTTTTTCCTATTTCGAACCCCACCGTAGAACAAATTATGGCTCCGTCCATGAAAACTCATTCTTTACGGATGTTGACTTTTCCGATTGCTGCATATCTCAAGTACTCAGCCAATTCAAGGCATTGAATAATGAGCTACTGCTAGTTTACGGCATGTTTACTAATTTCTAAAATTAGTAGGAATACTGTCTTAAACTAATAAAATTTTTGTTTAAAATGTACACAAAAAATACCACAGCTATTGCGGGCAAATATTTATGAGTTCTTGCTAGTAGCATAATTTTTGGGGCCCGTTATCAGTAAATTGTGATAGGAATTCATGATTACGTCGAAAAAAGATTGAGCATAACTAGATTATTAAGTGCACAAGAGGTTTGGATAAGTAATGAGCGTAAAACTGGCATATATTTAATAAGTGCTTAATCAATACTGAGTGATCAATTTCATTATCTTAAATAGTTTCGGAGATATCCCCTTAAATTGAGAGGTAAATGTAGAAGGATAGGTAGTTGTTTTCAATTTTTAACCGTTTTTACATACATATGTTTCTATCAAATTTGTATAGTTTATTCTTTGGGTATATCCTCTTGAAATTGAGAAGGTTTTTTTCCCGCTAGATAGCGCTGTATTCGCTATCTTTGCAAAATCCGTATTATCATTTTGTTAAATTTTGCGTGCGATCTATATGCAATCAGCTGGCGCTGGAGTCGATGTATAGCAAAAAACCTGTATTAATGGTTTCTTTTTGTAAGTTTCATAGTCGTGGAAATCTGCGAGTATTTAAAAAATTGTCAAAATAATTGAACGATTAGTTGTTAGAGCATAACCCCTAGCAACTGACGTGAAATGATTTATCTATTCAGCTGAGGTGGTTGTCCAGCAGACACCATTTCAAGGTATTTCATTTCTGCGTCTCTTTTTTTTAAACTTGCTGACATCCTTTCTATTGTTTATTAAAAGGTTAATATTTATTTTAAACAATTTTTTATTAAGAAAGGAAATTCATAAATTTGTAGTAAATTCATATTTCTGGAGCAACAAAAATGTTTAAAAACTGAATTTTTAAATTTTTTTAAATTTTCGTTGTGCCAGAAACATGAATGTGTTGTAGGTACTCAACAAGGGACACCATGGCGTATACGTAACAATTTTGCTACACATTCATGCTTTTGGCAAACAAAAAAATAAAAATAAAATTTTAAAATTCAGTTTTTAAACATTTTTTTTGCGCCAGAAACCTGAATATGTTGCACATTCGTTTTTCTGACACAATTTTCAGATATTGAACTAAACAGTCATAAAAATGACATTGCAAAATTCCGGGGGTTCTTTGTACTGTGGAAACGGAGGATTTGTGTGAATCGTAAAGAAACGAGAGGTTAATCAAGTGATGCTATTAACTCAAATCTGTAAAATTGGCCCATTCATGCCTCTGGAAAGCGAGCGACCATATAATAAATGTTGAGTTTGAGCAGGGTTGCCATATTTTTAAAACAAAAAGAGCGATTCCAGAAGAAAAAAGCGTCTCAAAGCGACCAAAAGCACCCAAAACTTCCATTTGCAATAAAACATATAGGGACAAAGAATGTCGATAAAAAATAAGTTATGTTATAATTTTTTGTATAAGTAAATATTAATTTTCTTGAGTGAATTTTCTCATCATTTTAGAAGTTTTTTTTTTTTTTCAAATAACCTTAACATATTCTTGAAGTTGAAGCATTGATGGCTGTAATTTCAAAACAGGATGTTTACGCGGCATAAGCTATGTTTATTTCGTTCATTTCATATATTCTGCATTACATACCAATGTAATTCGCAGATAGTTTATGGAATTTTCGGAATACATAGTTTATAGCCGCTTCAACAAATCGTGGTTTTAGCACTGTGCTAGCCTCCTATGCATACTTTTGGAAGGGACCAGTCCCTAAATAAATAAAATGTGGGTAAAGTGAGCAGTCATCCAGATGCCTGTCTCAGAGCCTAGTGCTGAGTGTCATTCAGCTTTTGCTGCTAACTGCAAACTCGTTAGTGCTAACGCTCACCCTCATTTAGTAACAACAATAAAATTAAATTTACAGTCCACTTATAATTAAAAATTTAAAATAAAATTAAAAAATTAATAATTAAAAAGTACCGGCGGCGGCGGGATTCGAACCCTGACCGCCGGAGTGTGAGTTGGGTACGTCAACCACTGTGCCACAGCTCATACTCCTTAGCCAATAACTAAATACATATAATAATAAACTACTCTCCGCCCACCATTTAACTGCAGCTTAGACACAGGATTTGTTTTATTTTTTATTAATTTAATTTTTATTTTAAGAAAGTTCAAAACATCCACTTTTAGACTTTTTAAAATAAAGGGTATCCGTTTCTTTTCTTGATTCACATCGAGACGGCTAGGAAAAACGATATCTTCATTTTTCTTTCAAGCCGTTTTGCTCTAACATTGTTAGCACAAAATTGGGGAGTTTTTTCGTCCTCGATTTTTCTCTAATAGTTGAACTTATTTGGAAAATCATAAATTGAGAGATGACAGATATGCTTCATTAAAATCACAAAATCACAACTTCTACCCACATCTCATCAAAAAATATATATTTCGAAGTCAACAATTTTTGAAAGTATTTCCTTCATAGTAATTACAGTTTGGAGAAAAAAATCTTCCAATCTTCTTTAAATTTCAAGGCACGAAAATTCAATCTGGCAAGCTTGTACTTAAAAACTAATCCACTTATTATAGCAGGCAATATAAGCTTAACAGCTCTCTTCCAACTGTAATAATAGCCATAATCTTTTATCGCTCTGTTGGATAAGGATAAGAGCCGCTCTTGAGCATATAACCACAGCCTGTGCAAAAAAAGCTCAAAACTTTTGGAAACAAAATCTCAAAGGAGCATCGTTGAACTTTTGCATTTCGATTCCAAAAGATTACAGCTTATATTATCTTGCAAAATTACAAAATACTCAGTACAAAGTGTTCCTGGAAATTATTACATTTTCGTTACAACTTACTGCATGCAGGGCGTATATCTCCTCCCCCCTCATGAGTGCAAATTCACAAGAACACAAATTAATTTAAATGGAAATGAAGATGAATGAATGTAGCTGTTTTTGTTATTGTGCACATTTTGATTGCTAATTAATTTTTGTATTTGCAAATTTGATATCTTTATCATGATGTATGGGGGTTTTTGTACTTCCTGTTTGGCGGTGCGAAACGGGAAAGGTCAGAGTGCTGTGTCTCAAAATCGAAGTGTACTTAATGCTAAATTGATATGAAATCTATACGAATTTATATAATTTGTAAGTTCATTCACAAATATGCTTATCACATAACTAAACAGCAAACGGTCTGACATTTTTTTTTTTAAATAATCGCACCTGCTATATTTCATTAATAAATTTAGAGTATTCTAGGAACTAAGCTATCAAATTCAATGGTTTATTAAGTGCTATTTGTTCTAATTCACTTTTGGGGATCACAAAATGTGAATCACCGAACTTTCTGTTTACTTTCTCGTTCAAATTATTGATTTTGTTTGTTGATTATAACAGCTAAAAAGAGCACTAAGTATTTACTAATTTTGACTGGGATGTTTTCAAATACAACTTGGCTAAATAACAACTAGCCAAAATTCGTTGTTTTCGAGATATGCGTTTTTGAGTATTAAACATTTTTTCAAGGTATATTGATGCAAGGTATATTGAAAAAAAGTTCATACTCCAAAATGCATATCTGCAAAACAAAGAATTTTGGCTAGTTGATATTTAGCCAAGTTGAAATGTAAACTGTTGGGATCATGTTTAGATTGTTTTACGTTCATTTTGAGATCATTTAGGGGTCACTGTGGGATAATTTTGGGGCTATTTTGAGATCATTTTGGGTTCAATTTTGGATTAAAAAAAAAAAAACTAATGGAAGTTTATCATGGCAGAAATACACCCGGAGAGTTTGCCAAACTACTGCCGAGGGGCGACCCCGTTTAGAAAAATTATTTTTCTAAATAATTTTTTGATGTTACTTTTGCCGGGCATCAAACCGCCACGACTTGGTGTACAAGGCCGAACACTTTATTTTTTTGGATTAATTTGGGAAAATTTTGGGGTCATTTTCGGATCATTTTGTAGTCATTTTGGGATCATTGAGGATCATTTTGGGATCATTTTGGGATAATTTTTGGGTAATTTTGGGAATATTTGAGGGTCTTTTTGGCGTCATTTTGGGAACATTTTAGGATTATTTTGGGATCATTATACCTTTCATGAACATAAAATGGTATTATAACTTACTTTGGTCCGATGTTTGTAAGTATGAGAAGATGAAGAGATGGACCCATCAATAAGTATACCGAAATGATCAGGATGATGAGATGAGTAGATTTAGCCATGTCCGTCTGTCTGTCTGTCTGTCTGTCTGTTTGAACGCAAACTAGTCCCTCAGTTTTTGAGATATTTGGCTGGAATTTTGTATGTGGCCACCATTTTCTAATATAGGAATCATTTGTCGGAACCAGCAAGATCGGACCGATATTACATATAGCTCCCATACAACCGATTGTTCCGATAAACGGATTTTGGACTATAACTCCTGTAATTAAAGAGGTAGGGACGCGAAATTTTGTAAGAACTGCTTATTTCATTTAAGAAATATCGGTGTTGAAAATCATCGAGATTGGATAGATATTTCACATAGCCCCCATACAATCGAGTGTTCCGATAAACGGATTTTGGTAGATAACTCCTGTAGTTATATAGGTAGGAACGTGAAATTTCGTAACAATTGCTCTTTTAGAATGTGGAATGTCGATGTTAAAAATCAATGAGATTAGACCAATGTAACACATCGCCCCCATATAATCGATAGTTCCGATAATTTCGGTATGAGCTAAAGTTAAATTGAAACAGGCTGTACTGGGGATCGAACAGTGAAAATCGTGAGGCTTATTCATGAAAGGTATATAGCTTTCGGCACAGCAGAAGGCAGCTTTCCTTACTTGTTTTAATTTAATTTTATTCAGTTTTGTCTTATTTTTTTTTATTTGATTTAATTTATAATTTTTTATTATTTTATATCATTTTTTATTTGTTTTCAATGTAATTATTTATTTTATTTCTAAACACGCACATTACGTTTAATCTTACTTAGATATGCATAGACACAATATTAACAACAACAACATACTCAGGCACATGTTACATTTCGTTTTGCATAAGTTTGCTGAACTGCCCTATACCCCTAGATATCATCTCCACAATCTTACTTTACGCACCAAATGCAAAAGATGTATGTACGTCAGCGCTGCGTAAACACATTAATCTCTTTATCCAGCGTAATCTTTTTTAAGCCTGGGTGTTCTATTTTTGAACTCACTTTTTAGCTTTCGACACATAAGCATTCACTTATTTCCTTAATTTAAGTGCAAGCAGCTTTTAAGAGGTTGCAGTAATGTCTTTACATTGTTTGATATAATGGCGTTTATTGTTGTTGTTGCTGTTGCTTTTTGTCGAACGGTAAAATAATTAAATCATATTTTACACGAAAGTGCAGCTAGACGGCTATAGTATGCGTACATACATATCTACATACTTGTCTACATACTTATGTGCATTAATATTTACGAAAATGTACTATCATCGCTCATATGACATGCCATAACAACACACAAAACCTGCTACGATAAGTTAAAGCGATTACATTAATTTTCTTTATTAAAATATTCATCGCGTGGAGTACGGTCTATATGTAGCAAATTTATTACAGGGATGCAGCAAAACTCGACTTAAAAATCGAAAGATCGGGAGTTTCGTTTGATTCCCGAATATTAAAAATATCCGACTTTGCACTCCATTTCCGTAACACCCTCAGGTTATACCTAAATCTACACAGAAAAAAATGGTACTGGTGAAATCAATAACCTTTTACTGTTATTCTAAAGTTGCCCAATTTCTGTTTAATTGACCAAATTTTTGTTATTTCAACGGAATTTTTTGTTGCAGTAACTGCATTCAACTGTTGATTGAACAGTTACAGATCTGTCAATTTTTAATTAACAAGATTTGGTAAAACTGGCAGAATTTTTTTTGATCAAATAAATTTTGGGTTAAAACAACAAATTCCTCTAGTTAATTCAACAGCGAAGGAACTGTCATTTGATCAAACGATATTTTGTGTTGAAACAACCAAGTCCTGCTGTTAATACAACAGCACAGGAACAGTCATTTAAAAAACAACAAACTTCTGCAGTGAATTTAATAACGAAGATACTGTCATTACTGTTATAGAACAAAGCTGCAATAAGACACCATCAAGCATAAGTACGCGATGTCCTGATGGTTAACATCTTCGTTCAGCAGTCAAAGCAGTGTGAGCTCGATTCTCGGTGGAGGCAGCAAAACAATGTGGGAAAGTGTCATTTAGAACAAACTTATAATTAGACGCCGGCAAGCATAAGTAAGCGATGGCATCATGGTTAGATAGTAGACACCTGGGTTGAGCGTTCAAAAGCCCTAAGTTCGATTCTCGGCGAAGTCACAATATAGGAACTCTGAAAAATATTTTTTTTTTTTACTCCACCGAAAATCGAACTCAGAACACCTAAAACAACAAAACTTTCTGTTAAAGCAACAGCTTAACTGTTAAGTTAAGGTTAACATTTTCAATGAAGTTGAATTAACAGCGTTGAATAATGGATAAGAATTGACCGTGATTTTTGTTGAATCAATCCATATTTTGGTTGATATGACCAGCTCATTTTTTTCTGTGTGCACGAATATGTTTCTGTGCCATTTGATTTAAGACGCAGCTCTTTCCGAAAACTGTCTGATATTTTACAATAAGGTAGCTTTTGTGAAGGCTAATAAAGATTCGATAACGAGCACTCTCCGAATAAGTTGATAATAATTATGACGATAGTAAAGCAATTCTCACTGCCAAGCCGAAATGCTCTCTCAAGGTTTGCCATCAAGATCGTCGAATGGCGGTGCTAGCATGTCAGAAGAGCGCGTTCAAGTAGCATTTCAAGAGGTGTCTCTTTGAAATATCGGACTCAGTCTAGATAAGTAACTACGATTTGCTTCGGAACTTGGATAATATTTACCAAACCTTTTATAGGAAATTTGAAATCAATATGACTAAGTAAGATAACCGAACACTTTTTGAAAGAGCTTAGTTACCGAACTTGTATATATCTCTTCGTATTTTCTTCATCATCAGAATTTTTTGTCTTTTTCCTATCGCTTGAGGAATAGCGCAGCTTTGTTGATACTAAGAAGTTTTAAAACTGACTTTATTTGTAGATATACATAGATATAAGTATGTGTGTGTCTTTACGCAGATAAGGGTGGGTCATATTGTTAACTTCCTTCATTTTAATATATACATAAATCCGACAAAAAAGTGATGCTACATTGAGTAGTTCAAACTTTGATATCCACATTGTACACAAAATTGGTTTAGAACTACTTAAGCCTATCTGATCGTACCCGTAAGGAAATAAAGGGGATCTGTTCAACAATATCCGTTTATTCATGAATGGAAACAATTACTCTCTTCATAGGAAAAAAAGATCACTCCAAACCATACAAGAAGATCAAAACTGACATGGGTCGCATACTTCTTTGCCACTCATCTCGGACCAATTTCAGCCTAATCACATCTTTTGTAGGGTCACTATTTTACACGCATGTTCACATGTTGAGGATATGATGTCGATACAATTTACCTTACCCTAACGTGTTTTTGTGTATGTGGGTTCATCACAAACACGTACCGATGATTTGTAATTTGCATCACGTTGATTTTAAAATGCTTTTAAGGAATTACTGAAAATTTTTTAAGTACTAATGCAATACTAAGATAGCTTCAGTGTACTGAAGTCGAGTGCAGAAAAATTTACTTAAGTTCAAATCAATTAAGGCCTTTTTAAAATAAAGAGATTATTCCAGGTTTTACATCTCATACAACTATTACACAGGATTGGCTAACTCGATGTCACGCCCTGAAAACTACAGTGCTCTAGCGTAACTAATACTAAGTTTGTCATTTTTGCTAGTCGGACAGTTTTGCAATATTGCTTGATGGGTGGTTTTATAAAAACAACGATAATATGCTCCTACACTCATCTATGTATGAATATCAACATTTGCAAATTCATGAAACTAGCCATTTACGCTATTGATTCGCATAAATCAGGGTAAATTCGTTTGAAACGCAACCAGCAGTTACCACGCAGAACGCCGCAGCACAAAGCACACAATCTCATTTCCATCCATACATACCTACATTAGCAAAGCATGTAACACCAATACTGCTTACGCCTAAAAGTGGGCAATGAAATAATAGTTTCAAGAACGGGCACTACTGACCAAAACTAAATTTTTATGTAGTGGGACTGCAAGGGATTTGAGGGAAGGTGGCTTTCCTCATTTGGGCCATGGAATATGGATTCAGCAATAGACTTTAGTGCCGCACGATTGCACGGCTGCACTGAATGGCAACTTACCCAGCCCACGCTACGCTCAACTGTGCTTTTGTAAGAGCATTGTATGCATATATGTCACTAAGAACCCTGCAGGAAAAAAACGTTGTAGACGCAAAAACAATTAGATATTAATTGTTTTCTATTTTTTTCATTATTTTTTATTTCGTTTTCCTTAGTTCGTTGTCTTTTATTCAATTTTTGTTTATTTTATATTGAGTAATTGTTTACTTTATTTTATTTTATTTTAGTTTATTTTATTTTATTTTAATTTATTTTATTTTATTTTATTTTATTTTGTTTTATTTAATTTAATTTAATTTAATTTAATTTATTTTAATTTAATATAATTTTATTTTATTTTATTTTATTTTATTTTATTTTATCTTATTTTATTTTATTTTTTATTTTTTTTTTGTTTTATTTTATATTATTTTATTTTATTTTATTTTATTTTATTTAATTTAATTTTATTTTATTTTATTTTATTTTATTTTATTTTATTTTATTTTATTTTATTTTA